>LPNX010141431.1:4012-35478 GCA_001517045.1 Pseudotsuga menziesii
ATACACCTAAGTATATATATATGGTTTTACAAAACAAAAACTAAAACTAAAACATTAAACTAAAAACAAAAACCAATCAATGTATTTATATAATATAATCCATACAATTCATATTTGCATCGAATATATCGTAATTGCAATCTATGACAGAGCTAGCATACTTTGGCCTTAGGGATCCGAAAACCTCTAACTGTAACTTATTATAACTTAAAGCATTTAAAATTAAAATTAATAGGGTCTCTAGGTCGAATCTTGTCAAGGGAAATCGACTGAGTGCTCTATGGCCAAACCCTTTGCAAATGTTTACTTCAACAGAGAAATCTAAATCTAGTTATAAGCATGCCACAATTCTTGTTATAAGCCTACAACATTATAATATTGTTTTCCATTAAAATAAAATATACAGTAAAAACCCTAGCCATTAGAGGAAATTTGGGGTCTAAAATGGGCCTTATAAGAAAACGTGCCAAAATAATTTTTTGTGAGTTGGAATTCAAGAACCAATAGAATTTCAATAAAATAAGTCAACCATAATGGTTGAATTGACATATTTGTCATTAAAAAAAACTACTTTTTTTGTTCGTATTTTCAACATATCTCATTGTGTTTTTACTCAAATTTCGATCGGAAGAGCTCGTTGGATGCAGAATTTGATTCTGCATCCAACGAGTACCCACACTGCATACTTTTTACGGACCCCGCTACCCCAAAAACAAGAAATACCTGAAAAAACGTGATGATGACATCATCATCACGTTTTTTCAGGTATTTCTTGTTTTTGGGGGTAGAGGGGTCTATCAAAAGTATGCAATGTGGGTACTCGTTGGATGTGGAATCAAATTCCACATCTAACGAGCTCTCCTGATTGAAATTTGAGTAAAAACACAAGGAGATATGTCGAAAATACGAACACAAAAAGTAGTTTTTTTCTTTCTTCCTCCAAAATTAATCAATATTATTTTATTATTTTAACTATTATTTTATTATTTTCCTTAGGAGGCCCATTTTAGACCCAAAAATTCCTCTAATGTACGGTTATTACAATCTAAGCATCAAGAGTAAGTAGTAAAAAACCAGGTGTAGAGATTGAATCTTGCTAAGGATTTCAATTAACTAAACAAGAGCTACATTACAAGGGCTTCATGGCAAAAATACAAGTTTTTATTTCAATAAAAAAGAAATACCAAATCTAGATTATCGACAGGCCACAACTTTGGTTGCAAAGTGAAGGCCATTTAGTATTATCATATGCAATAAATCACACAACCTTATGGCTTAATAATTACTATACAAACACTAACCGTCCATTTAAAAACTTGAATCATCTTGACAGTGGCCTCACAACCTTTCTCAAAGCAAAAAAGAGTAATGGCCTCATGACCAAATATTTTTTTATAAATAATGAAGCTATAGAACTGCTAAACAAAACATGATTGTAAATCACAAAAGTCCTCATGAGTTTCTTAATAAGGAGGGAAAACATTTACGTGTGGAGAGACAGTCGTAGAACTGTTCATTACACCTTCGAATCAAAACATAAACCCTGTCACAGTTTCAAGATAAACTTTTATTGCACAATCATTTCAACTCCATGGTCGAAGAGTCTTCACAGTTTTCAAATATCAATGCCTCATGAATACCAAAGAGAATTACCACTTTCATACCAAAAGACAAACATAGAGATGGGTTCCCATCCCATGCCAAGAAAATGCAGGATTGGATTATCATCCAGATAACGCAAAGTCACCACACCCATAGCCACGATGCCACAATGAGCCAAAAGGTTACAAATATAGGTCTTACCAAAGCAATGGACACCTTGCTTGCATGAAGAGTAGCCATACCCCTTTGCCGCAACCATGGATGAAGAATCCCATTGAACACACACACATAGAGGTCATTACTACAACGATTCTAAAAAATAAAAAAACATAAATAAAAATAAGAAAAAAAATCACTGCAGAAGAAACAATGGCGAATGAGCTTTTCCCTAATAGTCAGCAGTTGATGATTACACAGAGAAAGCAATTTTCAACTAGCAGTTTCAAAATCACAGTGGAGACCTTTTTACAACACATGGAAACAGCCTAGAGCCATCACAAATCCCGAGTACTCATGCCGAGAAGCCATGGCTCTCACTGCAGAAACCAAACAATGTAGCGTGAAAGGGAGAAACGTGGTAAGTTAAACCTTAGGGTTTAAGATTTCATGGGTCTGTGCTCCAGCTGGGAATGGCAGGACCTTCACGTGATCACTTTAATGCTGACGCATTGGAATTTATTCAATCAAAAGAACCAAACTCTAATGTTTTGCAAACTTTCGATAAATGTTGAAATTTTTCACAACCCTTTGGCTTGTGCTAGTTTAAACCCTAGGATAACGTTGTGTCTTCCCTTATACTTGTTTTTATTTCTCCTTGTCCCTTAGGATCTTTTATCATGGCTAAGTAAGGAAAGGAATCTCCTTCAGAGGGTGCCTACATTTAAAAGAAAAAGGTCTATGTGTTAGTTCTCAAGCTAAGTAAGACCTTAACCCAACCCGTTAGCTCATCGAGCAGTTTAACAAACAATCAAGAGCATAATTGACAAATAAAGAAGAAATATTATGACTTAGTTTTCATAACTCGACGCCAATTTAAGTATTGTCGACATAACATTCAAGACCAGAAGAACTAGAACATAAACCAGCAAAGTACATCAAACTCTAACTAACAGTAAATAAAAGTGGCATATTATCAATCAAAATAGTGTCGTTATAACCATAAGTCGCATAATATCGTTGTCGCAATATGACAATTATATGCGTTAGATAAACGACGATAACCACAAACTAAAGATCATATGGCTTAATGGTTTATAAGACTAAACAAAGTTGGAAAGGTTGTCGTAACTATGTTAAATATTGTTTACAGCTACAATTAAGACTATTTTAAAAAAAATCTAAATTTTTGGAGATGTTACAACTTCCATAAAAAAAAATTATATTTTGACAGCGTGCATGTCAAAGAGGGACCCCGATTTTCGTTGTCAAAATATCCACTAGCATTTTCTGCAAAATCCACGAGTGTCCTAGTTACCCTGGTTAGCTCTCTAAATCTCAAATCTTATGGTTGATCTTCACCTTTTTGCATTCAAAACTCCATTGGCCAAAGACTAGGTTCTTATCATTTGAAAATATTTTTGTGTCAAAGGTTGTCGAGGTTATGTCGATTTTACAATTTCGCTTATTTTGCAGTATTTGGCTTTTAGATTCCGACAGCGTGCATGTCAAAAAGGGACCCCAATTTTAGTTGTCGAAATATCCACTAGCATTTTTTGCAAAATCCACGAGTGTCCTAGTTACCATGGTTAGTTCTTTAAATCTTAATCTTATGGTTGATCTTCACCTTTTTGCATTCAAAACTACATTGGCCAAAGTCTAGGTTCTTATCACTTGAAAATCTTTTTGTGTCAAAGGTTATTGGGGTTATGTCGATTTTACAATTTGGCTTATTTTGCAATATTGTCTTTTGTTTATACTAATTGTATTTTGACTATATCTTGGGTGCTAGATTGTTCTTAGAAAAGACAAATGTGTAAAGTCATTATTATAAAATCATTTTGATAATTGATTTTATTTTTATTAAAAACATTTGGGACTTCATTTTCATTCCATGTCATATTTGTAGTTTACGATCTCAAGTATTTGGGACTTCGAAAGGACAAGCCAATACCCACAACGAACCAACCTAATAGCACCCAAACACAAGACAACATATAAAGACATAGTTTCTTTATTTCTTAGTGCGTGTGGGATATTGTCTAGGAGACAAATAAAAAATGTCAAATAACAAGCTTGCTAAAGACACATCATTCATGAAGTCCAACACAAAGATTAAGTACTATTATTGTGTACTGTTAGCAATGAAGCAATATTTCTAAACCAACGTATGAGCGTCGATATCAAATTCTAGATTTATTGAAAAGTCTGATTTAAACGAAGGATGCATACAGGGTTTGGTTAATGATCAACTCTCAAGATTAACTAGTAGAAATTAAAAAATTAGTTGACAGTCCCGTCATTTTCTAAGTACTTTATTTTCAGAACATATTCCAGCCAAACCGTAGGGTTTCTTCCAAAACGGTTAAAAACCCAAAAAATTAGTTGACAGTCCCGTTATTTTCTAGGCACTTTATTTTGATAACATATTCCAGCCAAACCGTAGGGTTTCTTCCAAAACGGTTAAAAACCCACTTCAGGAATGTGGTGATTTACAATAACCTCTCTCATTTTTTCAACATTCATTATGGTTTTTAAATATTAGAATGGTGTTTTGATGTTATTTTTTTCCAAAAATCCACCAAATTCATATATGATGGTAAAGTATCAATTAGTAAATATAATTCAAGATTTGGAGAGGAAAGTTAGCAAAAGTTCCATGTTTCTAAGTCCACTATTATAAGAAGATCATTGAGATCTACTCTATTCCAATGAAATCCAATTCAACAATATTTGAACATTCAAGATTACATGTGACAGAGCAACTACTACATGTGTACAGAATCAACCCAAATATTTGAAAGACCAAATTTGATTAGTAACCTTCCCTGAAGAATCTGCTATGTGATTTAAGCAATTCAAGTCAAATATTTTGAATTGGATTGAAGTTTTCTTCTTATCATGGGTCTCAAGATAGATTTCTGATTTTGTTCCATTTTTGTCAAATATTTTGTTATCCTAGATGAGGATTTGATCCATGAATAAGGGGATCTTGATTTTGTAACTAGAGTCCATAAAATTTTATCATTTGAAATGAGGATGGGGTTTCAACTTAGAGGTTGAGGAAGATTGTAAAAGGTATGAGGCCCGAGAGTGAGTGTTAAAGGGCATAGTCCTTATATTGTAAGCTTAGGGCATTTGCCTATGTTATGTTCTTTAATTAGAGATTCTTGAAAGTTTAATTATCAGTCTTAATATTCTTTATGTTCACTCTTTTTTCTTACTTGAATCAATTACAGTTATTGAGTATCAGTAGTTATCTATGAGTGATGGATCCTTGATTGATGAAATGTTTGCTGAGATTTCCTTTAGTCAAGGTGTTTTATTCAAGTTCCCTTAATCTACTACCCACGAATTGTTTTTGTTTAGTGGATTTTTCAACTCATGAATGTGCAATTGATCTAGTCTAGGTCTTCTTGTATTTCATGTTGTTTTCCTTGCTCTTTAATTATTTATGCCAACTAACATTAACTGATATTCCACTTGATTGGCTCTGATTCATATATTGTTAGTAAAGGATTTCATGTCCATTATCTTAGCTTCTCTCCTTTCTCACTCAAAGTGCTTGACTCACCAAACCTTTCAATAACCAACAATCCAAGCATCCAATTTCAGATGCCTAAACTATGTGGTTTAGCAATCAAGTGCAAATTTTAGCACAAACAATGAGTAAATATATCCTTTTGAATTGATATTATTATAATACACAGGTTATTTTTGGAACATCTATCTTCTCTATTATCTTGTGTTATGTTATTCTACACTATAAATTTTGGTTTCTTGGATCATAGATCTTTTTATATCTTATTTTTTTAAGCCTTAAGTACATCATAGTGAACACCATCATTTAGTTAGCTACCATCAAAAAATATTTTGAATATATGTATTGCACAGGGGAGATGGATATAATATGTAAAGGTCATGGCTTAGTATCAAGGTTGTTACATTTTTTAGTCATTTACGATTGCATTGTTTTGTGTATGGTTGGCTATGAATGTGTGATATGTATGTTTTTTCTTGTGAATTAGGTTGTCGAGTTGGCGCTGGGATGTTTAGGTATTATTGGATTCATGCATCTATTTTCATTGGAAGTAAATAGAATGATAGATTAATTTAAAATCGTGTTCATGTGTTTTGTTTATATTAATGGCTTCTACATTTTGTTAGTTCTAACTTGTGATCATGGTTTTTTTAGGGGCGAAATTTAGTTAATTGGTTATTTTTGGACCTTTTTTCAAAAAATAAATTGGTTATTTGACCATTTTTACTCTAAAAAAATGAATATTTGGTGCTTATGCAGTGGTTGTAAGGCTACGTCTTAACAATGTGTTATGTTTACATTAATAAAATGCAAATTATTTTTTGAGGAAAATATATTTCTTGTTTAATATTCATCTACTTCTCTATATGCGTGATATACATATTATAACTCAATAAAACTAACATAAACTCGATGTACGGGTAGTTTTATTTTTTTATTTTAAATAATAATAAATAGAATTATTAATAGAATTGTAATTAGAATTAAAAAAAAATTAAAATGATTTCACATTTTTATCATCTTTAAGTAGTAGAATTAGTTTTGTGAAAATAGAGAAAGGTGATCCATTGAATTGAATTTTGAGGATTAAAATTTTAAGATAATAGTTTGTTCTATTTTGGTAAAAATTGAAAAAAGGAAATTTATTTTGAATTAATTTTTTTTAAGATTAAAATTTTAAAATAATAATTTGTATTAAAAATTGAATAGAAATATGTTTTTAATATAATCAATTGTAAAAATTTTAAAGTTAAGAGCAACTATAAAGTCAAAAAAACATAAATTTTCCTAAAGAACACCAAAAAAACATAATCATAAATAAATAAAAATATATAAAAAACAACTAATTAATTAAATAACAATATGTTCTAAAATAATATGATTTCTATTAATTATAATTATATAACAATCATAATATAATAAAACATTTGAAAAAATATATAATTTAAAAAAGGAGAAATAAAATAATAGAACTATATAGAGAGTGTCGAGGTGAAAAAAGGAAAGGGTTAATGTGAAAAAAGAAAAAAAAGAAAGGAAAGGACAAGGTGAAAAAGGAGAAAAAGAAGGTCAATAAGTAAAAAAATATTAAGGAAAGAGAGGGTTTGAAGTAAAAAAGTGATATGTAGAAAGGTTGTCAATTGTCAATGAAGATTGTGGATTATGAGCATTTATGATTAAGTTTATAGTTATATTTTTAATTTAAGTAATAGAGCAATGAGAGTTCGATGTAAGAATTTTTCTATAATAAAAAAATATTAAGTATTTAAATTTATGTTTCATAATAACATAATTAAGTATGTGATTATATAGGGTGTTAGCAACATGTTTCTTGAGATGTGTTTGAATGGACTAACCATTTTGGTTAATTAGGCTTTTCTATAAGAATAAAGAATTTGATAAAAATTTTGAGAGAGTACAGAGTCATATTATCTTTGAAACTCTAGATATTCGAGGGTTTTTTGAGGCCTAGAGAGAGTTTAATGTTCCTTTTATCAAGGATTTTTAATAAATAGATTCCATGGATGTAAGGCACGGAGACTTGGAGTAGGGGAAGAGAAATTAATTCGGAGTTCTTGGTCCTAGGACGAAGAATAGTTCGAAAGGCCTTGTTGATTTGAGAAAGCGAGTATCCATTTGATTGAAGGGATTTAGTTTGGTGGGCACATTCTTTGTTAAATTTATGGGGGATAAAGTTTCAAATAGATTTAAATATTAGTCTTAAGGACAACATACTTTTAGTTGCATAATGGTGGGATTGGGTGTGTAGGTATCGATCAATGAGTCATTTTATGAAAAAACTTGATGAGATAGGGAACAATTGGGTTGACATGATACTAGAGCATCCAAAAAGTCCAAAGAATTATGTTGTTCAATTTCCATCATGAATTAGATATGGAGGGTATGTTGTTTGAGATGGTCATAGAACAAATTTAGAGTGGAATGACTAGTATGGAATGTGAAAAAGGTGTCATCTACAAACTAATTGACTAGTATGGAATGTGACAAAGGTGTCCATGAAAATGTAATTGAAAACTACTAGGAATAAAGGGGATCCTATTGTAGTGCCTTCCATTTGTTCATATATTTTTCATTTAAAGCTAAAGAAAGTAGAGATAACAAGGCTTAGGGTCTTAGAGTCAAAAAGTTTTGAAATGATGAGAAGAGTTTCAACAGTAGGGATTTTGGTGAAAAAGAGACAATATCAAACCTCACCAATAGGTCTTCAGGTCATCCAAGTTAAGGTATTTGATTTCATAGATATAGTCAGGAGAATATATGAGGGTGTTAGACCTATATATAGTTGAAGAGGGTTATTAGTCACTATGTATTCAAGCCTGCATACACACAAACACACACACACACACAAAAGTTTCATTAATCCTATCTTCTACACTTATGCATATTGAGTATTTTTAAGTTAGTGTATGATTATTTAATTTATATTTAAATTTTCTTCATGATATTTGTGCTTTATAAATACAAGTTGAGGGATTTAAAATATTGGATGAAGGAATATGTTTTATGAAGAAAGATTACGTATTGCATGAAATATAAGCAAATGTGGACATTGGTTTGTCATTTTGTTAAATATTTTCATTTCTGAATCACCTCAGAACCGCGAAGAAGGGGAATTTTATTCTAAAGAACAGTGTTTTTCCGGGGAAACACTCCGTGATAATATAAGGAGCACATCTTATTGGTTTTGCATCGAGCTTAGGCCCGCCCTTAATATATTTTAGTTATTATTCCCATTTCTTTGGATTCCATTCTTGTTTGTCTGAATCCATGTCCCTCTTGTTCATAATTATATTCTTATTGTCATCCAAAATCGTAGGAAAAAGTGCTTATTTACCTTTTGTTCCTTTGTTTGGTGAGGAAGCCAATCTATAACTATTTGAAAGAAACACTGGTTTGTCATTTTGTTAAATATTTTATATGATCTTTAGTTCAAACATATTGATATATACAAAGTGTACATTTTATATTTATTGGATTTTATTTTTTTTCAAAAGGAATATGTTTTTTTTACAACATATATATATATATATATATATATATATATATATATGGGTCTTTTCCTCACCGCCTATATGCAGTGATATCCACACTATTGCACTCAAAAATTACCCTAAAATTTTGACAGCTGGGACCTCACCTGAACCTACAAGGTCAATGGAAACCAGGGTTAGCAGTGGGCTATTAGACCTCCCACCAGATTCACCCGCAGTTTCGTCACATCTACCACTAGTTATTAGGTCGCTCAACTTAGAACTTGGTGGTTATATCCCTTTCTCCCTTTTTTCCTTAGGTTTTGAAGAGACCGCAGGGCTTAGATACTCCACTGACTCAACCATACTTCATACATAAGTGCTTGATAACATGACCCTGAATCCCCCGATGCCTATGGAACAAGCTCTGCTGAACAATTTTGAACTACTAGAAACAAGATGGCTTGGATCTCTACCAAAACCTGCAGATATGCCATTTCCCTTTGCAACAGACAGAGGAGAAAACCATAGTTCAGAAGGTTTCATTTCCTCCTTCTTACAACATGTAGATATAAAAGGGAACCCAGTCGACTTAGGATCTGACAAGAGCATAAGGGAAAACAAGGAGGGATCACAAGGTGGAAAAGACTGTTTGGAGCGAAACCCTAGAAAAAAGGAAAAACAAGTGTTTGATCTCGACTAATGGGCCCTTAAACCTCATCTGTAAGGTTAATGTATCTATAGGAGAAGCTGGGAACATGTTGAAGACATGTCTGGTTGGGAAAATCAGAGGTCACAACCCTAGCCCTGAAGATTTAAAGTCTGGGTTCAAAAGAACCAGCTGAACCTCTTACAATATGAACCGAAAACAAGTACCCTCTCTAAGGGATGGTTTGGATTCAAGTTCAACTATGCAGAGGATGCTATTAAAATCTTGGGAAAACATTGGAGCTTTGGATCCATTCTTTTTATGCTAAAAAAGTGGACGTCGCTCTTTGACACAGATTGTGAGAAATTGGATACCCTACCTATTTGCATGTGTCTACCTATCCTCCATTGGGAATATGGAATATGGATTCACTCTGGGATCTAGGGAATTCCCTAAGGTTTTTTCTGGATTTTGACCTTTCTTTTCAGACAACCAAAATAAAAACTGTTTCCCGCATCCTCGTCTCCCTCAACATCAGAACGAATATCAAAGAGCAGATAAATCTCATTTGGGGAAACAACACCAAAATATAGATCTTATACGACGAAGGGATACCTTTTAGGTGTCATTGATGCCATGCAACTGGACACCTTGCAAAAATATTCCAGTTGGGTTTCACAAAGAATCAAGCTCGGAAGAGATGGAGTCTAAGGGCTGAAAAGGCAAAAGATGGTGACAGAAGCAAGTAGGGGAATTTGGGGGAAAGATTCATCAACTTGGAGGAAGGAATTCCTCAACCTGTTCTCTCCCTAGAACAACCCCCTAAGGCTCCTAGCATAGTCTCAGAGCAATTACCGCAGCAGGCATGGGTACACCTCGTAGTTAATCCTTATGTTAATTCTATGAATGATCAGTTGTTAGAATTAAATTTGCTTGATTTAAAAAACTCAAAAGTTGTGGCACCTTCTCACCTTTGTCCCACTCATGACCCCTTTGGACCTCCCCCTCCTCCCTCACATACTACTGCACCTCATCTTAAAGAATATCCTCCATAGAAACATACCACTTCCATTGGAACATCCTCTTCCTCTACAATCTGTTTTCACCTCAGATCGAGGGACATCCTTGCTTTACCTGACCTCAATGGGCTAGGAATAGACACAAGCTTTCATCCAAAAGGAAAAGGTTGAGGCAAACCTTCACACTTCTCCTCCGCACAGTATAAAGCACTGATGGATCAAGCAAATGGAATACATAAAACAATCTTTGGGGCACTTAGAGCAATGGAGGCCCTAGAAGGGGTTCCCAAATGAAATTTCTCTCACTAAATTGTAGGGTTTTGGAAAGTCCCTGGAAGAAACTTTTCCTAAAGAGGATGCTTAAAGAGGATGCTTATGGTTCTCAAACCGGATTTAATCTTCCTTCAGGAGACCATGGGGTCACAAATTAAGGTCACAAACTTGTTAAGTTCCATTTCTCAATTTTACTCCTTTCATGCTCAAAGCGCAAAAGGCCACTCTGGTGGACTGGAAATTGGATGGAATCAGTCTTCTGTAAAATGTCTGAATTCTTGGGGTTCCATCTTTGGAATAGAGATTTAGGTGCACTGGGATGAAGCAAATCTTCCCCTCATTATCTTAAATATCTACAGACCATACGACAACAAGGTGGCTTTCTGGGACAACCTACATACTTCTCCCCTTCTTAAAAATGAAAACGTCATACTAGGAGGAGACTTAAATTTTTCTCTAGGAACCCAATAAATATGGGGCCCAAGAGCTAGTGTAGACCCATTGGAAAATTACTTTGTCCATTTTTTGCAGGTCTCTCAGCTAGTGGAAGCTTGTCCCCATTAAGCTCAAACCTATCTCGAACAGCATAAGAATTAAGGATAACAAAACTGCAAAAATAATGGATCTTTTATTTTTGGCAGAAATCCTTCAAGGTAAATACTTGATGTTCAGGTAATGGGTAGACTCTGATCATCTCCCTATCTGCTTTGAAATCCTGAAAATCCCTAGAAATCCAGCCAGACCTTTCAAATTCTATGCAACATAGCTAAAAAATGAGAAAGTGATATGACTGATCCAAATGAATTGGATTCCCTATTCGGCTGAAGAAGGAAACAATGTTGCCACACATTTTTCTCAATATCGCTGCCGTATAAAACTTCTCCTCAAAGAATGGACAATCATAAATAGGAAGTGGATGGCTAGCAGGGATGATTTTAGGGGCGAATTTTAGCCGAGTGGGCTATTTTTCCATGTTTTTCTCTAAAAAAATATTCGCCATTTTGCATTTTTTGAAGCCCTGTTTCGCCCAATTTTGATGGGGTAAAATTTCTTCACCCTAAAAATCGCCAAATTATTATATAAACGATATAAAATCCTTGGAAATTAAAATACTTTTTGAAAAATATCGCCAATCATTTTATAGTTGTCATTTTAAGAATTGGTAATATTCGCCAACATTTATACACTTTTAAATAAGTATGGTTCCTTAAAATCATCCCTAATGGCTAGGCTCTTCATCATATTGAGGAGGACCTAGCTGCTATTCAAAACTCAGAAGGAGATGGTTACCTTTCACAGGAAGAAAAAGAAAAATTGGTTGCCTTGGAATCTGATAGGAATAAATTATTGAAGGAAAGGGAGGAAGCTTGGAGATTAAAAAGCAGAACCATTTGGTTGGCTAGTGTGGATGACAACACAAAATTTTTCTAATCATTTGCAAAAGGAAGGAAAATGTAGAACACAATTTGGGAGCTAAACAATTCAAATAATGAGATGTGTTCCTCTTTCGAATATCTTGTTGTGATCAGTAAATCTCATTTTGAAACCCTCTTCAAAGTAGAGAATCAGGCTTCGATTGCGGAGGTCATCCAAATCACACAATTTTCCCAGGCGAAATCTTGGAAGAAGACAACTTGTAGTTAATGGAGGAGATCTCTGAGTATGAGTTGAAGGAAACTCCGTACAATTTTCAGAAGGATAAAATCCCTGGTCTAGATGTCCTGACCATTGAATTTTTCTTGGCCCTCTATGATACAATTGGCCCAGACCTACTCCACTTAGTTGAAGAATCCGGGGTAAATGGCCATATGTACCCCCCCCCCTCAACTCTACATTCATTTCCCTCATTCCAAAAATATAAAATCCAGACTCTTTGGAATACTTCATCCCTATCTCCCTATGCAAAATTACCTACAAAGTTGTTTCAAAAATCATCGCCCAAAGATTCAAAAAAGTTCTCTAAAAAATCATCTCACTTGAACAATTTGGCTTCCTCGAGAACAAATAGATTCATGAATCCATTGGAGTAGCTCAAGAAGGGTTGCACAGCTTAAAAATTAAGAAACTAAAAGGCACCATTCTAAATATCGACCTCTCAAAGGTGTTTGACAGGGTAAGTTGGCTTGACCTAAGACTTCTTCTTACTCATCTAGTCTTTAATTACTCTTTTATCAAGTGTATTTTCTGTTGCATCACCATTGCTTCTTTTCCATTCTCATCAATGGATTAACTTCCCCCTTCTTCCTCTCGGAAAGAAAACTTCAGCAAGGGTTCCCTCTCTCCCCTCTACTTTTTCTATTGGTGGCTGAAGGTCTTAGCAGATCCCTATTAGATGCAAAAAGATGTTTGTTTGGTAGGATAAAAATAGTCAATGATCAAAATATCACTCATCTCCTTTTCATGGATGATATCCTTATCTTCTGCAACAACTCGATCAAGGATGCAGAAAATTTATCAAAAACTATGCAACTCTTCTACAAATCTATAGGAATGAAATTGAATGAGAAAAAATCCACCTTCTCTCCCACCAATATGGAAGAAGAAGAATTGCACAGATACACAGACCTTTTTCCTTTCAATGTCACAAGTCTGGAGGAAGGTTTAAAATATCTAGGATTCAAGCTAAATTTAAATTGTTACAGGAAGGATGACTGGACATGGCTATTTGCCAAACTAGAATTAAGGATCGACATCTGGTGCAACAGATGGCTCTCCCGAGGTGGTCGATTAGTACAGGTAAAATTGGTGTTGGAAGTGTAACAAACCCAAACTCCTCTTTAGCATTTTGGGAGATGGGGTAATTTTGTTTTTACATATTAATTTCAACCATCAAAACATTACTCTCAAGTAACTTCATGAGATTACAATTAAGAGTGTTCCACATTAATTCTTAAATTCTTACATAGGAAAGTAAATGTATGTTGGTTATAGAGGATATTTCCATGGTCTTACTAACAATCACTTGTACATATTATCCATCATTCATTTGTATTACAACACACTATTACCTTAGTTTCTTCATATAACATAATAACTTATTCTTCATGTAAGTACGAAAATGAGTGTTCTTAAAAACATGTAAGAATTACAAAGCATTGACTTGGATGAGTTCACAAAAATAAAACACATAAAATAAAAAAAGTAAGAGAGAAACACCGATATACGTGGTTCACCCAACCTTGGGGCTACGCCCACTAAAATTTGTTAATAAATTTATTAATGCATTTATAACAAGAGGGAACAATCTACAACATATATGTTGGAAATTCTTCTTGTCAATTTGCAACTTCTTCTTAATGAAATACAAATCACGTCTTTTAAAAAAGGTAACTAACTACACTAAGGACCAACAACATTACAATTATGTCTTTTCTCTGTATTTTTCAAACTAATTCTTTCCTCCTAATTTTTATTATTGATTGGTCATCTTTCCCAATTTACCCATACAAAGTAACATTAGTTTTTGTTTTCTCCCTGTATTACATCTTTGGTAATTAACTTAGTTCTTATGATAAACTTAATTCCTCCAAACTAACATTGTAGCTCTTTCCTACCAACTAATACCAACTAACATTATAGTTCTTTGTTCCCTTTTAACACTATATGAGAGTTATAAAATCTATATAGTAAAATCAACTCAAAGTAACATATTGATATAAATTTATAGTATTAACAAAAATTACTTTCATATCAAATAATCTCTCTTTTCCTAAACAATTTCTTTAACCCATTATAATCTTTAACCTAGAGTATTAACATAAAGCACTACCTTATATGATAAGAATAGTGAATAATCTCTTTTACCTTTCATTTACCTCTATTTTATATACTTTTACAACTTCACCAAGATGGATTCTTCCACTCATAGTTACGTATTATTTTCACTTCCTTAATAATTACCTAAATAAAGCCATTTACTTTAGAACAAGTGACTTAGAAAGGAACTAAATAGTTTTAAGAGACATACCTTTCTTGTATTTATTATTGCAAATATTATGATAACAACTTCTCACCGCACTCAGACAAGCCAAAAAATGGTTCTTGGATGGATATGCCGAAATGAAATGAAAGTTTTTGTTAAGGGAGATAAAACACTGAGATCCCATTTATTTCGGGCTCTTGGAATGTTTAAGATGGCCTCATCAACCCCCGAAAGGCCACCTAGATATTCCTTGGTAAAAATAGTAAGGTAGAGAGGAAATCAATGACTAAAACGACTAAATAAGCCAGCGCCCTAAGCATTCCCATCCATATTCAATAACTCGCCATTTGAAAATATTTCTTCTAAAACAAGTGGCATTCAAATTCCAAAGTCAAATGGAGTGCGCACGATACCAAATGTTAAATTCGGTAGATCGTTCTCCTCAAAGGAGACTCCAAGATTCAAAATGACACGATAAATACGTTAAATACCCATGCACGATAAATACGTTATTATTTTCTCTTCTGGGCATGGGATGGCTCTGCCAAATGGAGACACCCAGCCAAAGAATTAATTTAACACACAATCACTAAGCTTTGTTTTGGCATGGGATGGCTCTCCCATATGGAGACGCCCATCCAAGAACTAAAATTAACACACTGTTAATGAGTTTTGGTTTGGGAATCCAAACTAATAAAATTGCAGTAAAACGCTTATTCTGGTGGGTCGTTCTCTTCCAAGGAGATGCCCTAACCCTAAATAATAAGTATTACAGTTTATTGTTGATCTAGTGGGTCGTTCTCCTCCAAGAATATGCATGGTTTTATGGCTGCAACTCATCAAGAATGCGCCTCCCATCACAGCTAACAAGTCGTGCAAATCCCATATATTAACTAAAACAAGTAATATTATTAAGGAGAGAGTTCGGTGAGAAATCCGTACTCCGGCATGTGCTGCACATATTCTTGCAGGTGTTGTATTCTCCTCCTAGTGGATTCTATGGCCTTCCAATTCTAGCGTTTTTAGAATGAAAAAGGGATTATCTCCTACCCCATCTGCGATCAAGAGCGTTTCTCCCCCTAAAAACCCAAAAATATTGAAGCACCCCATTGTATCAAGAAGCACCTCCTTTCTCCCCGTGATTGAGTTTGGTAATAACTGTTTTTAAAGCTTTGAAACCCTAACTACCAAAGAGGAGTTGGATCTCCTTTTCAGATTAATCCATTCTTATATACTAATATAAGATATAATATCATTTCTATTGATAAGAAAAATTATCTTTACTTGACTTATGTTTTTGTTTTAAAAATAATTCTCTTGTAGTTTTTACTGGGATATTACATACTACCCCCTTAAAGGTACACCGTCCTCGGTGTTGGTATCTTTCGTAACTCTTCCTTCAATATATAATCTTTCATGAAAATATTTAGTTCGTAACTCTTCCTTCAATCTATAATCTTTCATGAAAATATTTAGCTATACATGCTTGGTTTTCCATTTTTTGATATCTCTTATGCTTCGTGCCTTCTACAACCTGTGCTTTTCACAAACACTACAAGAAGTTTCCAATTTTTATCATGAACTTATGCATAAACATAAATTTTAAATCAAGAGAAACATATTTTCTTTTTGCAACATACAGTTGTTGATTTCATAACAATTCTTTAGAGATTAATCTTACTCTCGAGATGCTGCAATATTGCTAATCCTTCATAACATACATAGAATTGACAAATCAAAACAACATTTATCATGCATTTATATCTCATGGCACATAATTTTTCCATATTCAACCTTACGCCCATGTCTCTGGTATGGTAGCCCCTTCACAACTATCCTTAATATTTTCCATTTTGCTTATCAATGTAAATAATCATGTCATACTAACATAACATGTGCAGAATTAAAAATATTCTCACATATTCAAACACATATACTATTTAAAACATTACCAATGCACATAGAAAAACTATTTTAACACATGTATCATACGTTGATTCACCTCAGATATAAGTTTCTAGTGAATAATTCATCAATCATCATATCAAAATACCAAAAATCACACACACATACATTTTGTATGGCATTGATGTTCCAAGCACTTTTGGATGAAATTATCTTTCAGAAGTTCTGGTATGCATATATACATGAGGGTCATCTCCTCACTTAACCACAAGTTCATGTGCAGGCCTCCTCAACCTGCATATATAATATTTATCTGATATAAGGGCGATATCCATCATTATCTTTATATAGATATTCAACATATCTCCTACTTAGAATTTTGGAATTCCGCATATCTCTTTTCCTGATAAGTTAACATTACAAGGTAACATTACAAAGGACATCACTACAGAACCTAACACCTTAGCTTTCCTAGGCCTAGGACTTAATATCATAGAGTGCTCAACATAGTCTAACACCTCACAAGGGTGCTCACTGGAAACTCTGTACTAAATTATCAAAAAAAATCAAATTATATCACCTCTCCAAGGTGCTCCATAGTAGCTCTACTTAATTCATAAATATTTTGTGTTCAACCATTTCAATATTTCAGTTTGTTTATTATGAAAATTTAAGTCTCAGTTTACATCATGTAATTATGCATAATGAGAATAAATACTTTAGGTACTCTAGAGCCCAACAAGCTCAACACAAAACCAATTTTCTACTTCATTTTCATTAATTGGTTCTATTTAGTGTAGAAAAGTTTCTTATAATTTTAAAAGCCTTACAACCCAAGACGCCCCCCGTGGTCAATTTAAAAGTTTCATTCTCTTTATCTTTAGTAGTATAAGTTCAGTCTTCGTATTGCAGATTTTATACAAACTCATATTCAGTTCTATAATTATGGTCCTTTAGTACTTCAATAGTTTATTACGTACATTAATCTCAATATATATTTCAAAACAAATATTGATTGCATGAAATATCATAATCACATTGAGCATATATATGTTCTAGATCCTTCCAACTCCACATCAAACCAAACTTTTAATAATTTTGAACATTCTTAATATTCTTGAGCCCACTCACTTAGTACCATATCCCATGGTAACTTATTAATCCTAATGTTCCATAGCTTATCCATTCAACATCAAAACACGTTTATGTGTGTCTTTCAAGACTGTAATTAACAACATTATACCTTCAATGTGTTTAGACAACACCTTATCATAGTTTGGTACTTCTAGTATCTATACATGTACAAACTATTTCAAACAAATTCTATGGTTACTTTTTACAAAACACACTCGACATATCAAATTATCTAAACTATGCTTTACCATAAATTCAATTGATTAATCGATGATAACATCATGCTAATATTTTATGATATTCATTGAATCACATGTATTCTAGGTGTTACCTTTTTCCTCGCGATATTTATCTTCCAATTTTATCTTACGATCCCCATTTGATGACGTGTCTTGCAACCATGATTATGTGTACTTTGTACTCACAATTTCTTGCCAAATACTATTTGCATCATAAACTCATAAATACAATATATAAAATATAATAGGAACTTACTAATTTAAATTTCATAAACTCTTATACATCAAGATATTCTTTTTATTACTACAGTACTTTCTCGGCAGCTTAATCATAACTACACATGCTTGAATCTTTTATGGATGTGCATCTTAAGCTAAATTCATTCCCTAATTATAAACTTGAATTTACATTAAAATTTTGTGCCGCCACTAGTTTACTTCATCATCCCTAACTTGGTATATTAGTACCATGCAATTAACCTTTATAGTACTTCCTAATGTAATTGTAAGCAAGACGTAGAATTAGATATACCAAAAAGTTTCTACTCAGACGAATTTAAACATTCAAGAGGTATAGAGTGTACAATCTAACGTAATGATTTATCTTTAGGTTAATCCTTGTATACTTAATCATAATATGTCAGTATACTCTTGCAATGTATCACTCATTGACTTACTTTGTCAACATACTAAGCATATTGTTGACAAGTTATACATAAATTAACGTAAACATATCTTTTGCATAGGTTTACTAATCAAGATAGTTTATGTACTTCGGTGATCAAAATTTTCCAACAATATCTTTTTCATAACAGGTTTAAACATAAAGTCTTATTTTCAAATAAATAACTTCTCACAAAATCCACACATATCTGTATATAGGCAGAGTCCATTAGGTCCGAGTGTTGTGAACCTGCTCTGATACCATTTGTAACAAACCCAAACTCCTCTTTACCATTTTGGGAGATGGGGTAATTTTTTTTTACATATTCATTTCAACCATCAAAACATTAGTCTCAAAGAACTTCATGACATTACAATTAAGAGCGTTCCACATTGATTCTTAAATTCTTACATATGAAAGTAAATGTATGCTTCTTATAGAGGATATTTACATGGTATTACTAACAAGCGCTTGCACATATTATCCATCATTCATTCATGATAACACCACACTATTACCTTAGTTTCTCCATATAACATAATAACTTATTCTTCATGTAAGCATGAAAATGAGTGTTCTTAAAAACATGTAATAATTACAAATCATTGAATTGGATGAGTTCACAAAAATAAAAACACATAAAATACAAAAGTAAGAGAGAGACCCCAACCCTGGGGCTACATCCACCAAAATTTGTTAATCTTTCTATTAATTCATTTATAACAAAAGGGTACAATCTACAACATATATGTAGCAATTTCTTCTTGTCAATCTGGAACATATCCGCCGTTGCAATTTCTTCTTAATGAATTACAAATCACGTCTTTTCAAAAAGGTAACTAACTACACTAAGGACTAACAACATTACAATTATGTATTTTCTCTATATTTTTCAAACTCATTCTTTCCTCCTAATGTTTATTATTGATTGGTCATCTTTCCCAATTTACCCATGCAAAGTAACATTAGTTTTTCTTTTCTATCTATATTTATTCTTTGGTAATTAACTTAGTTCTTATGATAAACTTAATTCCTCCAAACTAACATTATAGCTCTTTCCTACCAACTAATACCAACTAACATTATAATTCTCTATTCCCTTTTAACCCTATATGAGAGTTATAAACTCTATATAGTAAAATCAACTGAAAGTAACATATTGATATAAATTTATAGTCTTAACAAAAATTACTTTCATATTAAATAATCTTTCTTTTTCTAAACAATTTCTTTAACCTACAATAATTAACATAAAGCACTACGCTATATGGTAAGAATAGTAAATCATCTCTTTTACCTTTCATTTCCCGATGGATTCTTCCACTTCCACTCATAGTTACGTATTGGTTTCTCTTCCTTAATAATTACCTAAATAAAAATTACTATAAACAAAAGAACAAAAGAATGATATAGAAGCCATTTACTTTAGAACAAGCGACTTACAAAGGAACTAAATAAGAGACACACCTTTCTTGTATTTATTATTGCAAGTCTTATGATAACAACTTCTTACCGCACTTAGACAAGCCAAAAATTGGTTCTTGGATGGATATGTCGAAATGAAATGAAAGGTTTTGTTAAGGGATATGAAACACTGGGATGCCATGCCATTTTATTTCCGGCTCTTGGAATGTTTAAGATGGCAGGCCTCGTCAACCCCGAAAGGCTGCATGCATATTCCTTGGTCAAAAGAATAAGGTAGAGAGGAAATCAATGACTAAAGCGGCCAAATAAGCGAGCTCCCTAAGCATTCCCATCCATATTCAATAACTGGCCATTTGAAAATCTGTCTTCTAAAACAAGTGGCATTCAAATTCCAGTAGATCGTTCTCCTCAA
Organism: Pseudotsuga menziesii; assembly: GCA_001517045.1. Classification (NCBI taxonomy): domain Eukaryota; kingdom Viridiplantae; phylum Streptophyta; class Pinopsida; order Pinales; family Pinaceae; genus Pseudotsuga; species Pseudotsuga menziesii. Next base: position 24,445 of record LPNX010141431.1, read on the forward strand.
AGGAGACTCCAAGATTGAAAAAATAGCCATGCACAGTAAATACGTTATTATTTTCTCTTATGGGCATGGGATGGCTCTGCCAAATGGAGACACCCAGCCAAAGAATTAATTTAACACACAGTCACTAAGATTTGTTTTGGCATATGGCTCTCCCATATGGAGACGCTCATCCAAGAACTAAAATTAACACATGCTTAATGAGCTTTGGTTTGGGCATACAAACTAATAAAATTGCAGTCAAACGTTTATTCTGGTGGGTCGTTCTCCTCCAAGGAGATTCCCTAAACCTAAATAATAAATATTACAGTTTATCGTTGATATGGTGGGTCGTTCTCCCCCAAGGATATGCATGCGACTCCCATCACAACTAACAAGTCATGCAAATCTCATATATTAACTAAAACAAGAAATATTATTAAGGACATAGTTTGATGAGAAATACATACTCTGGCATGTGCTGCACATATTCCCGCAGGTGTTGTATTCTCCTCCTTTTGGATTCGCAGTTTCTATGCCTTTCAATTCTAGCATTTTTAGAATGAAAAAGGGAATATCTCCTGCCCAATCGCTGATCAAGAGCGTTCCTCCCCCAAAAATGCAAAAAGATTGAAGTGCCCCCATTATATCAAGAAGCATCGCTTTTCTCTCCTTGATTGAGTTTGGTTATAACGGTTTTTAAAGCTTTGAAACCCTAACTACCAAACACGAGTTGGCTCACATTTTCATATCAATCCATTCTTATAGGAGTAACCGACTTACCCGACCATTTGCACCGATCGGACAACCTAGCTTGCATGAGCTGTCACATCCGACGTTGTCGGTCGTCCAATTGGTGCAAATGGTCGAGCTGTCACATCCGATGTTGCCGGTCGTCCAATCGGTGCAAATGGTCGGGTAAGTAGGTTACCCCATTCTTATATACTAATATAAGATGTAATATAATTTTTATTGATAAGAAAAAGTATATTTTCTTGACTTATGTTTTTGTTTTAAAAATAATTCTCTTGTAGTTTTTACTAGGGATATTGGGATATTACACGAAGATATCCTTTTTATTGGATGGCTCTGGCCTAGATCCCTAAGACCATTTTAGAAAAGTCTTGAAAAATATGCTCTAGATTCTTATGGTCGGGGAAAAAAGATCATAAGGTTAAGGGCAAACCCAAATCTTTTCGGGGATGGGGTCTCAAAAACATCGAAGCTTTTACAAAAGCCCTTGTAGCAAAAGCAGGTTGGCGACTCATCTCCACAAAAATCCTATTGACCGAGGTTGTCTATAAGAAATACATCGCTCCTGCCTCTGTTTTGGAATGGATTAGAGATACAACTTTCCTTTCACCCTCCTCGAGGACTATAATTTGGAAATCCATCTGCAACACTTTTCATCGAATTCAAAGTGGGCTTTCCTGGAAAGTAGGCAATGGTACTCAGGTCCGACTAGGGGCGGATCCCTGGTCTGTAAGTCAAGTTGTTGCAGCTGCAACCGTTCTCCCCAAATCTCTTAAATTTTGGGCCCCTTCTCATGATGGTATTGCTTCAGGTCGTTTTATCCTTGATTGTTGATCATGTTTTTAAGTTTGGATCTTAACGATTTATGTGCAGCCTGTTGCCAAATTTTGTTTATGTTTGAGTTTTGCAGCGGGTCACAGAGTTGAGTTTAGTATTGCTAAGTGTTCTCTAATGGGTCGCCGTTTTGAAGGTGAAATGGTTTCTTGACTTGCTGTTGATTTTTTGGGCTTTCCAAACACTTATTGTTTCTAAGTGATCGGGCGTCAATTTTTTGTGTAATCGGAAGTCTTATCCATTTCCGCTTCCGCCGTTGCGGCTCCCAAAGCTGTTTGGCACCCGAAGTTCAAAACGATCCGCTTGCCGATGCGTGTTGACTCTTTTTCGTCGCGGACCCATAGTTGTTTATCTTCCGCCGTTTCGGTTAGGAGAGTCATTTAGCCTCCGAAGTGTAAAGTCTTCCGACTTCCGATTGAGCTTCTCCCGCCATGTTTCGCATGACTTTAGCCATTTCTCTTCCGCCGTTGCGGCTGGAGAAGTCATTTAGCTTCTGAAGTAGAAATCCGTCCGACGTCCGACTGAGCATCACGTGGCTTTAGCCTTCTCTTTTCCATCGTCACGGCCCTCAAAGTCCTTTAGCTACCGAAGTGTGAAGCCATCCGACTTCCGATCTTATAGTTTCCCGCCCTCTCGTCGCATGCGTGGAGCCTTTACTTTTCCGCCGTTGCAGCTGGGAAAGCCGTTTGGCTTCTGATGTTGGTTTCCTCCCATTTTCCACCATTGGTATTGCTATCACAAGCCTGTAGAAGTACGAGGTAGTATTTTCAGCTTTTGTAAAATGAAGATGGTGCACTTGACCTTTTCCTGTGGATTAGCCGTTTAGTCAGTTTAGTTTGCTGCTGTGGTTTAAATGTGTTTCCCACAGATGATGCTTGTCGTTTGATTGCAGATATTTTCCGGAGATTGGTGAAGGGAGGCAGACTGTTTGGTGAAGGTAGAGCCGAAACCAGCAGGATCGTAAGATGGACAAACCAAAGAAAAGACAAAATGAATGGTGACAAAGGAGCAGTTCTAAACGGTCTGGCAGTTACTTAGCCACTCATGGGCATGCGTAGAAAAGATAAAGGAATATGAAGCGTTGGGGAGATGAAAGGTCATCCGTTGGGGGGCAGCCCAAACGACCGGCTGCTGTAGTTTAAATACTTGAAAGTTAGAATTTGGAAGGGACTTTTTCCCTGGAAAAATTTGTAAACCATTTGCTTGTAAGAGGAACTACTTCGTTTTACAATCAGAAACTGCAACTTTTTCCTGCTGGAAAGAGCGAAATGTGGAATGTATCAATGCGACTAAATGATTAATGTTGAAGAGGAACTATTTCGTTTTCAGCTGTGTTTCATTTATTGTGAGATTATTTAACTTCCTAAACCTATGTTCTTGTTGAATGTTCCTCAGTACCTTTTGGGATGTTTTCCACTGTGAGTAATAAATGTTGTTCATAAAACAATTGGCTATCTGGTTGTTCAAATATCTGTAATCATTCATGTGTTTTGAAAGAAGTATCAACTATCTGTAACTCTTCTTAATGCATGTAAAAAATATATTACTCACCAATGAATGATAATCCTGCTCCCTAGGGATAGTTTAGGTAGTTAGTTTATTTTTCTTGTTATATGCGATTTGGATGCTTGTGAGCCTTAAGACGAGAGGTAAGAACCTGCACATCACATTGTGACTGTTCCTTGCATCTTTATCACCCTGCATTGTTAATTAGGCACTTGCATTTCATAATTTAAGTCAAAAATACAAAAAACTCGGTGGACCGGGCCGTAACCGGTAAAGCCTTTGTTTTGTACTTGACCTAAGGTAGCCGAACTGTAAACCGGACGGATTCCCTACACCAAACAGTCAACGGGCTAGTTGGGAACGTTGATTGGGGAGAATCCCTTACTATTGCTGCCTGCGAATTTCGGGGCCTCAACACAAGTCCAACACATTCTTCCACAACATCTCATCCTCCACTTAAATCAATAGGGATACTTCCATCTCAATCAGATTGCTGACCCAACCTCCACAAACATTTGGTAACAAGGGTAAAAGGGGACTAGAGCCCTGGAACTTCCTATTCATTGAAATGCGGAATGTAATAGATACATCAATTCCCTCAGAACTACACATATCGGGCTTAATGACTTGCCAGATGAGACAATTTGGGAATTTGTGGCTCATGGTATTTACACCCCCAAGACTTGTTACCAACACTTAAGCACCATTACTTTCCAAGGAGATCCCCTGCATGGTGCGAAAAAGGCATCTGTAAGATAAACTGTCTGTTGAAATCAAAGTTGTTTATGTGGTGTGCCCTGGAAAATAAAATCTCAACCTGGGACAGAATGAAAAAAACGCTCCTTGGAAGGTCCAAGTTGGTTCTCTCTCTGCAAAAATGAGGATGAAAACATCACACACCTGTTCATTACCTGTCCCTTCACAACTCAAATATGGAACTCTTCTCAATCTCTTCTAAATACAAATTTGGTCTGTCAAGGACAAACTTTTGAGGATGCCTGGAAAAATTGGTTAAACACAAAGAATCTTTCCCCTCTAAAAGCATTGCCACTAATTCACATTTGGGGCATTTGGCTTGCCAGAAATGCAGCTATTTTTCAGGACAAATCCTCTTCGCCAGAGGTCATTGCAAAACAGGGCTTAGACATTCTTCCTTTATTCTCTAAAACCAAAGACTGCCTTTACTCTCTAAAACCAAAGACACACCGATTGTCCACATTATTTCAGAAGAACTTATTGATTGTACCTTTCCTTGGGATTTCTTTGATGGAGCCTCCCAGGACCTCAATTGTGGGGGAGGAGCTACACTCTTCCTTTCACAGAGTCACTATTTCAAAATTCAGATGGGCTTAGGCAAGGGAACAAATAATTTTGCCAAACTCCTTCTATGTTTTGCTTTGATAAAAAATTGTTAAAAGTTGCAAATCTTTGGTGACTTAATGGTGGTAATTAATTGGGTGAATATAATCTAAAATTGCAGAACTATTACTCTTTCTCCAATATTTGAAGAAGTCTGCATGCTCATGGAAAATTTTGACTCCATAATTTGCTGACATGTTTACAAGGAAAGGAACTTTGAAGCTGACAACCTCTCAAAAAAGGGCCTTCTGATGGAACAAGGAACATGGAAGATCTTGGAGACAAATGCAGAAGAAGTTTACGAATTCTATCATAGGCCCTTCATAGACCTGCATCAAGATTAACTCTATCCTCTTTTCCTTCAGTTCATGGCACTATATTATCCTCTCTTTGGGATCAATTTTCTTTCAGATATGTTGTGACAATCTATTGAAATATATCTTCTCGGCTCGGGTCATGCTCTGCTTATGCAGGAATACACATTTTTTTAACAGAAACTCGAACATCAAAATGCTCGGTTTTTAGCTTTTTGTTGCATTTTGTTGACAAGAAAAACAACATAAACATACAGTCTCTCTATGGCAAATGTATGTTCACATACATTTTTGCATATGTACTTTAATTTACGATTAATAAAATATAAAATATATGTTTTTTTTTTCCTTCAAAAATATATATAAGAATTTTTTATAAAAAAATTTAAAATACTTTTCCACATTTGAAAATGATATTTTTCATAAATTTATGTATATAAGAAAAATTCGAATTAGTCAATTAAACTTTATCAAAGTATCCAATAATATTTATGACAACCAATTAATCTACACCCTTAAACTTTTATTTATTGATTATTCAATTATAAAACCTACGTATATACACACAAAGTTATATAATATAATACATAGAATCATAATAATGTAAATATATATTATATGATAATTTAATTATTTACTCTTCAAAAAATAAATTTAGGTATATTACAAATTATAAATTTTTTAAATGTTTTATTTTTAAAATATTTTTTTTGTAATTTTTAATTTAAATATATATATATAATTAATAGCCGAGAATGAAAAGCATTTTCAAAATATTTTTTTTTTTATAATTTTTAATTTAAATATATATATATATATAAAAGATTAATGGCCCAAATGAAAGGCATTACCACTTTGAAAATTGAATTATAATAGCCGTGTTGGTTTTGAAAAATATATTATATTTATTTTTTATAGTTTTTTATTATTAAAATATATATAATAAATTTTATTATAAAAATATTTAATAAATGTTAATATAAAAATATATGATAGATTTTACTATTTTTGAAAACACATTATATACTTTTTATTAATTTTGATTTCTTCTTACAAGATTTACAAAATTGTTGAAATATATTGAAGATCTTTATTATATTTTTTTATATTTTTTTTCTCTCTTCTATTAATAAATTTTTTTATAAATGTGTTATATAAAAATAAAAATAGAATGACCAACCATTGGTATGATAAAGACTATAAAATTACAAGAAGAGAAATCAAGGAAGTTATTGAGGAATCCCTAAAATTTGAAAATATAAACATGTACAAATCCCTCATTAAAAGAAAAAAAATACGTATATACATAATAATCAGGAGAAGCTTTTACACCTCTCTAAGGTGGATCCTAAGAAATTTTGGAGACAAATTCTAACTTGCAAAATTGAAGAGAATAATATGATTGTATTGAAGGACCATAATTCTTATCTTAAGAAGATTTATGAATCAAATGATGTCACAGACAACATTCAACCCCTTTTTCTGGAAGACAAAGTTTTTCTTTAGAAGATATAGATTTTTGGATTAAGTACCTCACAAATGGGAAAGCTAAGGACATTGAAGGCTACCAAGATGAAATCATAAAAATTGTGGGGGGGGAGGTTGTCCTCATCCCTCACATCCACAAACTCCTCAATATAGCAATCAAGCAAGGATTCCTTAAATCTTCAAGTCAGAGCCTTATTGTACCCATCTTTAAAAGCAATAATAAAAATAAGCCCTCTAATTATAGGATCATTATGATTATCCCTCTCTTAGCCAAGTTATATGGTATTATCTTGAAAAATAAGATCAACATATGGCTAGAAGGTCAAGGTAAAATAACTAAAGAGAAAGGCGGTTTTGGAAGGTATTATTCCTCCATAGACTACCTCATTACTTTTAGGATCATTTTAGAGGAGTGTTGCAATAATAAGCTCAATCTCCTTTGTTGCTTTGTGGGTTCTAGGAAAGTTTTTGATACAATGCCTAGAAATAAATTGTGCAAAAGATTAAAAGAGTTAAAGGTCCCTTTCGAGTTGAGAGTCGCTACAATAAGGTTATAAGAGAATGTCATTTCCAAGTTTAAGAACACCAAGGGTTGGTAGGAAGATATTAATTGTAATATAGGAGTTAAGAAAGGCTTCTCCTCTCCCCTACCCTTTTCTGCATAGCACGACGTTACTAGAAAATGTCATCATCCTCCTTATTTATGCTTATGATATTGTTCTTCTAAGAAGATGTCCCTCTGATCTTGATAAGCAATTAAGAATTCTCAAGGATTTATGTTCCGGTATAGGCATGGCCGTCAAAACAGAAAAAACCAAAGGTATGTTTATAAAATCTAATAAGGTCACATACACTCATGTTTTGTATGATAATAACAACTTGGAGGAATTGACTTCCACCAAGTATCTTGGGATTCATATCCATCACAAGCTTGATTAGAACTACAACATCAAGAAAAGGATCAATGGAGGGTGGAAAGCTTATTTTGGTCTTGAAAACAATAGTAAGTTAGAAAACCCTGCGATGCACGATAAAAATAAATTCCTCTTTGTAACTCTCATCACTCCTATTCTCTTGTATGGGTTTGAAGTTTGAGTTTGCAACCTCTCTAGAGCATCTTGGAGAAGGATTGAGCAAAGCCAGAAGCATTTTATAACTTACAAGATTAAAATTAAAAGCAATATGGCATACCCTTTTCTCCTTATTGAAGTGGGCATTCCCCCCATTGAGAGCATAACTATGACTAGGTACCTATTGTACAAGAAAAAAAAACTTGGGAGGCCAAAGACTTGTGAAAATTGCTTTAAATTGCAATGAAAATCACCTAAGGATAAAGTGAGGTTGGCATAAGGATTCCATGTCTTGGTTAATGATGTGGGGGGTTGACAAAAATGTTTTTTTTTGTAAAGATGTGAAATCTATTAATCTGAAAAAAAAACAAAAATTACAGCAGTGGCTTGAACGAGGGGAGGTCGCAGGTGGTGGAACTACCACCCAAGCCTGCCAAAAATGGAGGGAGGTTTGAAGAGACTATTACAAAAAGAGTTCACAATATTAAGAATCTAAATATAACCATGACTGATAGCATATAAAATATTTGTTCTTCCATAAACACGTAACTGCAACCAAACTATCCACATATGACAAAAAAATGTTAGAATACATTCTGAACCCGGGGGAGAACGCGACAATGATGAAGACATGAGCACCAGTCAAAGGGGGGGGGGGTTATTTCTTCTAGGATGGGTCATTCCTACCCCTATTCCTTGGAGTTGTTAATGGTGTTGGCGGTGGTGGCCAACGCGACTGAGGAGGATCATGGTGAGGCCCCTCACTTTCCCGAACCCACTTGAACAACAGTTCAATGGTGGACTGTAACACCTCGGTTTTTACCCCGTTTGCATTAAATGTATATGATGCATATATTGTAATTAATCATGGTGTGGAGCTAAAGGAAAAATCCCCACCATCAATTTAACGTTTTATGTTGCGACGATTAAAATAGTTGCCGATGGTATATTGTGCTATCCGGCACATATTAAATTTGGCATCATGTAAACATGCATTTTTAATTAAAATAAACCCCAACTGGCTATGTCAATGCAACCATAATGAAAAGGGCATGATTTTCCTAAGGATAGGGAGGGAAATGTCTAACCCTTAGGAGCCATTGGGGAAAATCCAAGTGTCAATTGATAAACACATTTAGTTGTCACCCACCCTTTTGACTTACTCACCCTTCCTTGTCTCACTCAACTACCAAATTAAATACTATGGAGTTGGTTGGGGACAGTCATTGCATGGGCAGTGGTGTGTGGCAGGACTGTCAGTCCTTTCCCACATGCACACTCCTCCAGGAGATTCATTCACCCTCATGTGGGCAGGAAGAGACACACTACCCATTCTTCCATGATTCTTCATTTTGTTTTCTCATGCAGAGAGCTAGGGAGAGCCATTTTTGGCATTCACGATTTTCCTGTGCATGTGACATTCACGTTTTGGTCTTGGCTATTGGGGGTTCTCATTTACGATTTGGGGTTCTTGGATGTTTTCTCCTCACGCACAGGTTTAGGATTTTCCCTCACGTGGTCACTCAGTCTTCATGCATACATACCACGACTAGTTCAGTCTTCCTCTTCCAATTTTGCTGTGTGTGTGGAATTTCCTTCAATTTGTGGTCTGTATGGATGTAATCCACCTCCACACAGGTGGTGTGTCTTCTCCTCATTCGGCTGAGGATTAGTGGTTGTCTTTTCTCCACTTTTGGGTTGTTGTTTTTCTCCACAAGTGTGGGTTGTTGCTGAGTTGTTTTGGCCACGTCAAGGCCAAGAACAACTCTGGGATTTTCTTGCTTGATCTGGGCTTTGAATCACCATTTTGGATGCGGTGATGTTTCCTTTGTCTTCCCCAGAGCTGTGAATTGATTGGTTTTTCTATGTGTATGCAGTGGTTGGTCTTTGGACTGTGTAGGAGTGGAAAGGAGTCTACTTGGTAAACATGGTGTGTTTGGGAGCCTCATAGACAGAGCTAGAGGGTTGGCTTTCTTCTCCACACCCCTTGAATAGCACTAGAAGGGAAGTCAAAGCCTGAGGGATTGTGCAGTAGAGAAGGGACTAATTCCTTGTGTTGGGTGTGTGTGGGTGTCCTAGAAGTCAGGCTAGTTCTGGTGCAGGTGTCCTTAGCTCTTCAGTGAGCCTACTAGCTTAGCAGATAGTGTTTCCATCTCTTGATAACCTGATAAACCGAACTTGTTGGCTTGGTTATGTGTTGTTGTGCACTCTTAGCCTGATAAACCCAACTGTGATGGCTTGGCTGAATAGTGTGGTGTCCTTAGCTATGTGTGAGCCTTCTTAGTTTCCTTATTCCTTGGGGAATAATTCCCATCTCGGGGGTGGCAGTGTTGCTGAGAGATTAAGGAGCACACTGGCCTATGGTTCGGTGGAATATTTGATGTTGAATGAAAATGATGAACATGCTAAATGCTTAAACGTATGGTTTTGCTTCTGCTGTATGGTAATAATGTATGCATGTTTTAGTTCAAAGCATTTCAATTTTAATGTGTATGTTCATGGGGCTAGTTTCTCGGATAAATAATGTTATGGTAGCATCCTCTTCGCTGGTCGGAGGGTTGGAGATGTTACATGGACTAGATGGGAAAGGTTGTAGTCTAAACCATCATTGGTGCCATAACTGGACCAGTATCCATCGACCTGCCACCTGTCGCACTGTCGCACCCTCCCTTCATGTGTCCGTCTTGTCTTTCTGAGCTCGCCATACAGTTCCACGCAAAGGATGAGTCTAGACTACTGAGCTAGTTGTCCATCTTGGCCAGTTTGGCCTTCACCGAAAGGACAGTGTCATAGGCCGAACTCCATTTTCCTAGCATATCCTCCATGAGGTTTCCCAACATGTTCTTAACCAACCAGTAATGGTTGATTTTACTATCACCATGTCGAGTGGTTAGGCGCTTATTGACTAAGCGCCATTCCCAATCATCAATTAAAACTCTAATAGGCACGAAGATGTTCACCTCATAGCCTTCCTCCACCAGAACACTAAGCCCACACTGAGATTTCTCTCTACCACAGTTTCCCCTTCTGGGTGTACCCCCCTTCCTTGACACTTTAAGAAACCAAGTACCCAGGTGCCGTGAAATGAGGTAGTGGAGATGAATAGCTCGTGACAGGGGGAGAGGGTGCAAAACCAGATGACCATTGGGGGTGCCTATGGAGATTGTCAACCTTGTAAAAACTTTAGACCTCTGGAGAATCCCGACCAACACGAGAGCAACAGACCATAACCGGACACCAGACATTTCAACATAACCCACTGCCGCATAACAAATGGTAATGCCATGCTCATCCACGACTCTTCGCTTAATGTTGACTCTCTGTACATGCATTAACTTTGCATGCTGCGTAGTAACTTCCACCAAAACCAAAGTGAATGCGATGGAATCGCTCCGAACAGTGGCCAGCCTAAGACAAGACATTCTCACCCACCCGCACTGAAGGACTTGGGGGCGACGAGGGCGTGATAAAATCTCCTGCATGCGTGGTGCCATGTGTCTAGCATGCAAATCGAGGAACCCCTCGCTGTCGGTCGAGCTTGCTGGCACCTGCATCTGGGGGGTTGACAAAAATGTTACTTTGCAAAATATAGATGATTACAAATATTATTACTTTGAAATTCAAAGAGACGCTACGGTGTGGTGAAAATTTAGAGAATAAAAGAAAATTAAGATATTACAAGGAGGTCATTAACCTTAATCTTGAAAATGAAAAGTATCTCTCTGTTTTGACTA
>LPNX010141431.1:36899-114325 GCA_001517045.1 Pseudotsuga menziesii
AAGGCAGGAGTTTGACTTTAGGCTCAAATGGTAAAGCAGGTTGGGGTAAGGTTGTAATTTCCATATTTAAGAATTTTATTAAAGTGCTCAAATTCACCAAATTTCAACTCTCGGTATATGGATACAACTGATTCCAAACTCCTCCAATTACTTTCAAACTTGGCGAGGAAGATCATGAGGGGTTATGGGACACATTAACACATCTATCAGACATATAATCAACTGATATACCTAACTAGGGTTTGTAATTTGCAAGGGAAGAAGTTTCAAGACAAGACTAGACAATTTGGAGGTGGAAATCCCCCCATGGGTCCTGGAACAAATCTCTTCCAAACATTGTACAGCCTCCACTAATGGTTGGTATGGGACTTCACTCTATTATAATAAATTAAGTAAAGTATATTTGCAGCATTAGATGTGGTTTTGGGGTCGAATAGGTATCCAAGAGAACTCAGAGAATTTATTAGTAATTTAGAGGCTCAAACCCCCAATGGTAGATGGCTCCAAATAGCTTCAAATTCTATCAAATTGTACCATAAGGTGTATGAATTATGTTAATACATAAAAATGGTGTTTATAGGTGTCTTCATCTATCAAATGACTTTTGCAACTCACTTTGGCAATCTAGTCAATGTATGGAGTTTTACTAGCAATCTGGGGTTCTAATTCCCCCACAATAAATATTGAAAATGGCTTCCCAAATACACTCAATCCAACTCAAATTTCTGAATGGAAGTAGGGGACATATAAATTACATCAACATGAAATCATATGCATCACCATTGAACTTTTAATTTATGCTATAACTCCCTTAAATCAAATGCAAAAAGACTAGTTTCAACCTTGGGGGAAATGATAGGCAATCTTCTCCAAATGCTATGAAACTCAACAAAATGAATCCAAATGCTTATGTACTAAACATTAAACTTATATAATATATCAATAAAATTCCATTCATCCATAAACCATCGGTATTTTACTTATCCATTCGAATCGATCAACATTACATTGGTTCACAACAAGATAGTGAGGAAATGGCACTATTTCTTCATTGTTTAATAATTTTACATGAAATATTTTGGTATTTCGACCTGAGAGTCTTCTGAACTTGAAATACAGATCATTTTCATCAGAACATAAAATAATGGGGCATTAGAAGCTTCCCAAAGAGATTAATAGCTCGCCAAGTGCGCCTCAATCCATAGAGCAAGAATATGATGAGAAAACTTGGAATAGATGGAAGAACAAGATGATATTGAAGTGTCCATGAGCTACCTTGTAGATTGCACATGTAACTTATGACTCCATTAAAGCTCCATGAAAGAACTGAGTGGCCTCTCCAAACACCAACTTGGATGGGAATCTTTCACCCTCAAAATTGGCTAAGGCAAGAAACTAGTCATCCACTAGCTCTCTCTTTTCACATATGCAAATTTCTCAAATGATTAAAAGTTTCCTTTGTTATTTTTCCTTGACATTTATAAATTTTCCAAGCTCTCTATGGGTCAAATTCCTTCCAATATATGCATTCCAACTCTAGTTGGGAATAGATTCCAAAGAATGCCACTTGTACATCAATTCCTAGTCTCCCACTTCCACCAAATCACATGTGGAAGAATATTAGCTGCCCTAACTCTCTTAAGCGCCCTCTTGGAGCTATTTTTAGCCCTAACATATCATATATGTCAGATGTCAGCCTTCATATCTTATTTATGTCATAGGTGTCATAGCATCTTCATCATTGTTGTCATAGAGCTAGAGAATCTAGTCCAAGTGTCTCACTAGCTCCAAAATGCCTCTTCCTCTTCCATGGGAGTTACTCTTACACTCCAATTCGACCTTAATTGATTCATGCCAAGTATATTGAACTTCCAAATCATCCCAAGACCCTTGGTCTTATGATGGATTCGAAATGAAAAGAGGAGGATGCCATGTGGCATAGAAAATCTAGCTCGTGTGGGTCCCACATCCTCCATGTGTCTTCATGATCAATTGCCACTTTGATTTTCCCTTGTATTTATTTGTTTAGCTCCTTTAGTAAATATTTATGTCATTCTAATGTTCAAACATCATTTATTGTCCCCCTTATTCCAAATCCCAAAGCTTCCACCCCCCAACCTAGGAAGCTAGTAATTTTCCTCGTTGGCAATTATTTGACCCTTAGCATCAATTTGACAAACTCTCATGAATATGGCAAATGTGATTACGCCATTGTGACCCAATGCAAATTTTGGGACATGTCAAATCCTCCCTTCCCAATATTGCTTCTCCTCAATCAATTTCAAACATGGGTGTTGAAGAACCTGCTTTTTGTATGATTCTTTGAAGTTGCCACTGAGTTTCCTAGCTTTGAGTCTCTGAGATTCCATGAAGGTTTTAGAGAGGAAACACCATGCTTGTTGCTGCACTAATCTGATTAAAATCAATTTATTAAGTGGGTAATCCATCTCCCATACTGCTTGTTTCCTAAAAAAATTGAAATCAATGGGACTAAAAACTATCCTAGGGTCGCATTGCTTGTATTGCACTCCAATAATTAAGAGTGCTCTCTAACCCATACCACTAGGAAAGAGAATTCCGGGATACCATTTTCTTGTATGCATTATTCCAAACATCCTGAATACATAATATATATCATCAAAGTACACAACAACATAATAAAAATGTACATCAAGGAGGTGCCTCATCAAAAAATCATGTGAAAGTGCTTATACCTCCAAATAAGTAAACCAACATTTTCCAAGTGCATACAAGTTTCAAGTGACCAATCATATCTGCTCCAATGACATAGGTGAGGATCCCATGTCCTATAATGCTACTCCAAAAGGATGTGATATGCATCAAATAATTAAGCCATTTATTCTTTCATCCAAGAAGTGAATGAAGAATCTCCACTCAAATGTGAACCAAATAATGAGCAAAAGAAATAAGGGGACTTCAAATGACTCAAAGAAGTCTCACCCATACATCCATGAATGAGAGAATCATAAAGATATAAAAAAGTATGTGGCTAGAAACAAAAATGTTCTCCAATCATAAATCTATTCACCCCAGTGTTGTATGAAGTTCCTCCAACATCAAATGAACCAAGTGTTGAGCAAGAAAAACCATGAGTCTTCAAGTGACTCAAATACATATCATAGGTTCATCCATGTAGATGTGCATTATCGTAAAGTAAAAAAGGATGCTACTTCAAATGTGAATAAGAATGTGCTCCAACCATGTCATCATAAAAGTAATTCTAGGAGTTTCATACTCCTCACGTGGCACCATCAAAAGAACGCTTTCACCCATACTTCATTGAGACTAATGCTACAAAACATGAAATTGTAGGATGTAGGAGAATGAACTAACTCACCCAAATGATCGAAAAGTGCAGAAGTTTCATCATGGGAAGGATCCATATGGGTAGTATCATCCAACTCTTTCAAAAGTGTGAAACCTTTGTCATAAATTGGTTCCAATGTAGATGAATCATGCTCTTCTTTAAAATTTGCATAACCTTCATCAAGAGACAATTTAAGTTCTTCTTCCACTGTATCAAGTGTTTGGATATCTTCAAGTTGATCTTCAAACACATCAAGCACATTCAAATTTCCACATTTCTCATGATCCACCATGTCATGAGAATCCTCCAAACAATCTACCATTTGACAATATGAAACATAGGAGGAAAAACAAGTATCTTGCAACTTTTCAAGAAGTTGCTCATTTTGAATTGTGAGCTTATTATTATCCTCATTATTATTCAAGTATGCATCAGGTAACAATTCATTAAGCTGAAACAAATGGTTTCTATAAAAAATAAAAAACATGAATTACCTTTGATGTGCCACATCGCTCTTTGAATCTTCTCCATGTCTTCAAGGAAGGATGTTTCCTCCAATGAAGTAGCTCTCCAACAAGAATTTGACACTAATGCTCGAGTATCATGGAGTATTCTAAGGGACTATTGGATCTTCTTTTCATTCATATTTATGAACCCTTCAAGAAAATGAGTCTCTTGCAAATGAACCTCTCATCTTCTTCCTTCTTGCTTGGACTAACTTCATGAAGCTCAAGTGGTGATGGGGAAGTTGATCTTGTTTCTTATTCAACTATTACAAGGTATTCATTTTCATGTTTAATGGAATTTTGGCTTGCAACAACACTTTCAAAAGTGATCTCTATGACACCAACATAGAGGTGTGAGAACCCATTAATAGGTACTCCTTCATAGTTCAAGCATCCATCAGTAGATGCTCTTTGTTTCATTTCCAAGGTAGAATATGTCTCGAAATGATCTTCAATATTTTCAATAGAAACTTCTTCACACTCATGTGATGTGTATTCATCTTTTTCAAAGTCACTTGGGAGGGACAGTTTAACCCCACAATGACTGATTTCCCTTGTGCTCCCTTCGGTTCCCTCCCAAGATATATAACTGATTTACCTAGATTCCCTATTTTCCATGGTAGGAAACCTAAACCATTTCTTGGCCCATTTTGGCTTTCTCCACCTCGGGACTGCTTCTAAAAAAGTCTTGGTTCGTAGGGCTTGGCTCGTAGTTTTTTTTATAGATCTTTCCTGGCTTTGACAAAAGATATTTTGATGATAGAGATGTGTACCCTTCTTTTGTGTTTTCTATGCCAATCCAGTAATAGCGCAGATGTTTTTGTTATATCAAAATCGAGCAACAAACTGACGATAACAAAGTGGCAGAAAAAATAAAGAAAAAAGAATTGTTTTGAACGGAATGAAAAATATGATTCGCCATATTGATTTTTCTCTAAATAATTGCTCTATTCGTTACATTGTCGATACAATCCATACATGCTATGGTATAGGGATAATCACCTCCTTGTAGTATCTTAATTTTCTTTTAACCTCTAAATCTTTCCCGCAACACATTTTCTAGACTAGGGATAATCACCTCCTTGTAGTATCTTAATTTTCTTTTAACCTCTAAATCTTTCTTGCAACACATTTTCTCTTTTAAACTTAGATGTAAATGATATTTTTAATGATATCGATATTTTGAAAAATGACATTTTCGTCAATCCCCAATGGTTTAACCAAGCCATGGCATCTTTATGCCAATCCCTCTTGAGCTTTAGGTGGATTTGGATGGGATTTAAAGCAATTTTAGGAAGTCTATGGTCTCCCATTTTATTTATCTTATGTTTGTACATTGGGTACTTGGCCATAGCCATGCTCTTAATGGGAGAAAGATCCACTTCTATGAGGAAAATAGGATAAGGCATATTTCTTTTTATTTTGAGGCTATAAGTTATAAAACACTTTTGGATTTTTTCGATCTTTCTCTAAGATTCTCTAGAGATGCTCCAACCCCAAATTTCACTGTCGTACAAGATAACGAAAGTTTCAAAAATAAACTTCTTTTTTTATCTCACATCATAAGATTTGTTGATTTCCAATTGTTTTCAAGACCAAATTAACTTTTCCACACTCCATTAACCATTTTCTCAATGCTATAATACTAGTTGAGCTTGTGATGGATATCAATTTCGAAATATTTATAAGAAGTCACTTCTTCCAATTTGCTATTATTATACACAAAATTAACGTACATAACCTTTTTGAATTTAATATTGATATATATAATAATGACAAAAAAAATTTAAACTTTTAAATAAATAACAATGTCAAATATAATCATGACTAAGAATTTTCATGAAAAAGAGTAACAACACAATACAAGTTGTTTAACTAAAAAATTTCATAATTTTCAAAAAAAATAGAAACAAAATGATACAATTTAAAAAAAAAGACCGTACTCCCATTTTTTGTGCTCAATACTATACTTGCTAACCAATTACTTACTTAGTATGTTATTAACATCCAACACTACACATTGAAAGGGAAGGGATATTTCGTCGTCTTATAACTCCTATTATGATTTTGAAAAATATCCTAAAGGAATTCTTAAACATACAATTTGTTATCAGTGTTGAGAAATAGTTTGCTAAGATGCATATGTTTAGATGTATATGTATTCCAAGTAACATAGAGAGGGATGTGCTTAAGCATATATCTGTTCCAAGTAACATATAGAGGGATATGCACGTGTTATGATTTTAATGTAGGTATATACATTATTATGGATTAAAGTTAAAAGTGTCTATACATTATTATTATTATTATATATATATATATATATATATACATTATTATGGATTAAAGTAGGTATATATATATATATACATTATTATTATGATTTTAATGTAGGTATATACATTATTATGGATTAAAGTTTAAAAGGTTTTGATTCATCTCAAAAGTGTTAAAGAAAAATGGTCAAAACAAATTGAAATTTTAATTTTACTGAATGAAAGAGTAAATACAAATCTTTTAAAAAAAGAAAGGTATTTTTTTTTAAATAATATGTTAATATATATTTGTTGGATATATTTCTTGAATAATGATCTATTCGTTGAATATATAATAAAGATTTTATTACTCAAACTTTGAACTATTTTTTTCATATTATTAAATTCTTTTTAATAGTAAATTTGGTATAACAAAATTCTTGCCGTACAACATGAGTGGGTCTAATGGTTAAGAGCATGTGTTTCCTTTTAAAAGGTCACAGGTTCAAATCCAAAGGGGGTTAGTGTATGTACACCTATGTAAACTTTAGCAGTGAAACCATGTCCACATGTTGTAACGAATCCAATTATGTTTTTTCTTCCATATATTTAATAATAATAAAAATGAATGTATTACCAAAGACATATTAATGTGGGATAACTATTTTCTATAATGAAATTATACTAAGTTAATATGGTATTCTATTTGTCCACATGTTGTAATGAATCCAATTATATTTTTTCTTCCATATATTTAATAATAATAAAAATGAATGTATTACTAAAGACATATTAATGTGGGATAACTATTTTCTATAATGGAATTATACTAAGTTAATATGGTATTCTATTTGTCCACATGTTGTAACGAATCCAATTATATTTTTTCTTCCATATATTTAATAATAATAAAAATGAATGTATTACCAAAGACGTATTAATGTGGGATAACTATTTTCTATAATGGAATTATACTAAGTTAATATGGTATGAAAAGTATATATTACCAAATTTTACCAAAATACATAATAATGAACAATCTAAGACACAACGTTTCTAGAACCAAGGGTTCGTGAAACTTAATTGCTTGTAAACTCAATTAAAAAACTAAATATGTGGGTTGGTTTGATAAAAGAAAACCTTCAACTTCATTCAACTTTACACATTAATTCCATCAATTCTCACGCTTTCAACTCATGAGCAAGTTGTTTCTATTTAAAGCTCAACCACTACACCATTTCCTCCAAAAAGAAATTGTTAATGCTTATTGTGGCAGGTAGTCTCTTATGTATTTTTTAAGGCTTTGCTCATGTCTCGAGACATTTATTTGATGATTCTACTATGCAAATTTCATCAATGCACCTCATGCTCTAAATGAGGTAGATTGAAATCTTATTTATGATGTATAGAAACAATTGAAAACTAAAGGCATCTTCCATTGGGAAAATACATTTATGTTTTCAATGATGTAAGCTCAAATAGTTTTGAATAATATCAAATGAACGAGGAAAAAAAGTGTGTTATTTTTCAGTGCAATGTGTTCATTTATATAAAATTTACAATAATAATAATTTGGTGGATACCCTAATTTTGAAAGGAAAAATGTTTATTTATTAAACTTTAAATTTTTATATAGTTAGTGTTTAGTTTTAAGATTACAAAGATTTCAAAGGAGAATATTTTTTTTTTAATAGAAAGTTTACTTAATTCACACTTGTCAATAAAAGTACAACTATTTATATAACCATTTATCATTGGAAAGTTAACTAAATATTAAGACTAACCTTCAAATTTGATTAAATTAAAAAGATATATAAGGAATTTATGCACTTTGCTTAATTTGAATCAAAGGGTATATTATGACTTTTATAAGTCTTGTACAAAGTGTTTTATTTTAAATAATGAAAATATTTTTTTGTTAAGAGGAAAAAAATATAAGGAATTAGAGTCATTTTTGTATACATTGGATTGTGATTATTGTATTGGGATGTATGTGCTTTATTTTTGAATTTTTTATAATGTTGACTAATTCATCATTGATAATACTTGTGGAAGATTTTCTATATTTATATATTTTGATATTTTGTATATACACATTAATCATGCTTTATTGTATATTAAGTTTATAATAATTGATACATTATGTTTTATTGTATATTAAGTTTATATAGACAATGCAATAGAGTCATTTCTGTATACATTGGATTGCGATTATTGTATTTGGATGCATGTGCTTTATTTTTGAATTTTTTTTATAATGTTGACTAATTCATCATTAATAATATTTATGAAATTTTTTCTCTATTTATATATTTTGTATATACACATTAATCATGCTTTATTGTATATTAAGTTTATAATAATTAATATCATATTCTATATTAGATTTATAATAATGGATATTAAAGGACAAATATATGAGATATCATTCCTATTGTATCCATAAATTTTTATACGAACCTTGCAATTGAGTGAGACTTATAAAGTTTTGGATTTAATAAATCTCTGACAATAATTCAAGAAATTTTTATTAAGATTATGATATAATTATATAAACCCGTATATAAACTTGTTTCTCTAACCAATATATAAACGTGTATAAAACTCGGAAAGTCTACTTTACCTATCTTTGAATACGCTGATGTCTAATTGTAATGGGATTTAGATATATTTGAAATCAAACATATTAATGTGCCATATTTAGGAAGATTGTACTTTGGCTATCACAATCTAACTTTACAACTTTATGTACAAACCTAACACTTGAACACGGTATCTGCAACCATACTGCTTCTTTGCTGGCATGTGTGGCTTCCATGTATTCAACTTTTATAGTTTAGAGTGCAACTACAACCTCTCTCTTGCTCATCCAACTGATAGATCCTCCAAATAGGTTAAATACATACCCACTTGTATATCTTTTGTGATCAAAATCTCTATCCCAATATGCATCAACAAATCCATGTACATCTATTACTTTGTCTAGTATGGGTCTTCCTTGGTAACAAATTGCATAATATGTGGTGACATGCAAGTATTTGAAGACCCTCTTTACAACTGTCCAAATCTCTTTTCGTAGTTTTGACATATGTCTTGTTGGTATTTCCTCCCTCTTCGACCCAGGTTTGAACCTTCTGTCGCATGCAACAAAGCCCAAGATATCGGCTTGACAACAAGGCTCAGTCAGTAGCACCTGAGACACAGATGCAGCCTCATCCGAGATATATCTTATGGGTAACTACCAGAACTAGGTTTTCATAGTTGGGTGGGGGTTTCTTCTCCTTTGGTACCTTACCATATCACTCGACCAAAGCCGGTGGGTGTATTTCTTAATCTTATCGTGTGCGGATAAGACACTACTTAACCTATCTGTGATAGTGATTATAACAGAAATGTATGCTTAACACAAAGGTTATTTATCAATAGTGTGACTCATGCATCAGAAAACTCATTCATAACAAAATATATAAACACTTAATCACAATGTACATTCATGCGATTTAATAATATTCAACATATACAGTCATATACATTCACATAAATTCACATACATTCATGTGACATAAACACGTTCATCATTTACTCAATGACACAATCTTTAACATGGAAACCTATCTAGAAAAAACCATAAAGGCGCTCTTCATTTGGCATGAGAAGTATATGGCACCTTTGGTCTGTGCACTTAGCTACAGAATCTGTTCTAGATCATCTTCTCTTATCTATACAAACTTCTCTCTCCTCTCATTCTCTCTAGACTCCTATCACTCAATCTTCTCCTACTTGACTCTACAGTTGATCTACACACAACCTGGATCAACTACTCTTCTCTATACTTCTACGCACTCAGCTGCATATTACTCAACTCTTCTTACAAAAATAACCCTACTAATTGACTAAGTAAGTAACTAAACATGTAAATCAAGTAAGTATAAAACCAAGAAACCCAAAAAACAACGACCAAGGAGAAACTCACACATGACGTGGGTTCTTCATTCTTATAGACTCTTACATGTCGCTATCAACCGACTTCATTCAATTGGGAAACAGGCTGTCATTCCTATTCTAGTGACATTTGTCAGTAGGCACTAACGACCCAAATTACAAATATGATTTTATTCCTTACAGCACGTGTGAATTTCGTCGATTTTAACCGACCTCATACCCATGATCTTCCTTGAACTGTTGTTTTCATTCGTTACGTCGTTACGCATCTTCTCTAGCATGGTTCCTTCTGTCGTGACTGATCTCATCGCATCCTTTCCTGTTGTCACGAATTATATTCTATCATGGCTTCTCTTCTATCATGGCTTCTCTTACCTTTTGCTAATTCTTCCTTCTATCTTAGCTTCTTATGTGACTACTTCTTACCTTAACTCTTTGTCCCTTATCTGATTCTACTCTTCCTTCTCTACTTTTGTCGCATCTCCTTTTCCTTCCTGCGACTAGACTCTTTACCTTCATGGTCATAATTCTAATTGAATTTTGCATATCTTTGCCTAGGGCCAACAGGCCCCCAACACTCACATGTGGCTTGTTCTAAGCCACACAAAGCTATTCAACAACTTATGCATCCATAACGACTTTACCTTGAAAATATTGGAAAATTTTCATTACCTCTTTTGTATCATGTCACACATCTTCTTCTTCCTTCTACAACTTTTACACAAGGTTAGAACTAACGTGTTCCATCATTATGATCCCTTAAACCTCCACTGCTCATCACACCCTCTAATGTACATGATGAATCATGCCTAATCCTTTTTGCTGTAGCCTACAACTCTGTGAATTTATCTATCCTCTGTTGTTGTTGTGTGCGCAATAATGTTACTTGTTGTTGCAACTTCTTCATTTATTCTTCCTTTTCCATTTTCTCTGCTAAGTGTAACTTTTTCATCTCATTCTTTAGCTGAGTTACTCCTATCTCAGCTATGTGTAGCTCCTCTATGAATTTCTCTAGATCGGCATCGTCGATCAAGGATTCCCAAGCCTTGTAAACTTGGTCGACAACCTTGGAACAGGATGAATCTGCTTATTCGATTCTCTTCATAGCCTTTACCACTACTTTTCTTATTTCTTATATTATCTCCTGGGGTGTTCCTGGTTTGAGTTGTGCTTCTAGCTCTACGAAATTTTTATGAAGGTATTCTACTATCTCTCCAAGTTGAATGACCTTTTCTTCTAGGAACATGTCCACCATTATTCCTTCATCAAAAAAGTGTGTGCATGTAAGGGCTATAACATTGTTAATCCTATGCAGGTTTTCCTCCCAAGTTTTGTTTCTTTTTCTTAGACTCTTGCACTGCTTGTTTCATTTTATTAACACTTTTGTTTTCTATCTTCTCCTACTTAATCAAGGTTCCTTCTCTTACTTTCATCTCCATGATTGTGACATTCTACATTGCATAGGCTTCAGACATCCACATCTATGAAAAATTCTATTATTATTTGGACTATACTTTTGGCCATGTCATTGAATTCTGGGGTTCCCAGATCAAGTGATTTTCCTGACACTTGCATCTTGATTGGTGGAACCAACATTGGTATCTCAGTTTGTCTCTCTTATGAAGTGCCAGGGACATCCTGGGACTCAGTTGTCTAGGGTGTATAATCTACTGCAATCCAGAGCTCTTTAACCACTTTGCATAGCAATTTCAACAGATAAGTAATAATATTGGTGAGCTCTGTCTGTCGCTCATCTATTTTCTTAAAGATTTCCTGCGCAATTTCTATTAGCACTTCAATCATAAGTGTCAAATCTTCATCATCAAGGTTGACAATATTTGTGGTTCTATCAGCCTTCCTCTTCTTATGTCGCACCTCTGTTTGCACAGTTTCACCCTGTTTTCTCTTCTCTCCTACAAGTGGATCTGTCAGAGTTGAGCTTGACTCATTCTAGGGAGGGTTGGGATCTGACATTTATTGGTCCCCTCCCTCATATCCACCATCCTGCGATGGTAGATTGTCTTGTGCCAGGTATTCTACCACATCTAATTCGTCCTCCAGAACAGGAACACACCATTCGTTCGGGCACTCTTTGACGATGGCCTCCACTTCTTCTTCGGTTAACAAGAATTGTGTCACCAACCATTGGTGTTGTGGGTATTGGAGCGACTGTATCTTAACATGATTTGGGTTAAAATCAAACTTAATAATTTGGAGAAACCGTTGAACGGTATTGCCCGTAAGTATCGCCTGCTTTCTTACCTGATGTCGTAGGGCCTCTCCATGGAGAACCCTCCCACGTTATTCTCTTGTTGTTTGTCCTTATTGTTGTTTTCGAACTAGAGATTATGGTATCGATATCCTCTACAGTTTACTCGCAAGTCTACCCCTTGGTAGTTTGGTGGTTCTACCCATGTGACAAATGAAATTAAAATTAGCATCCAAGATTAGTGAAATGCATTACCTTTTTCCTACGATTCCATCATATTTGTTAAACTCGTTCAATAGAAACTAAGATCAATTTATTTGAAATCCCTCCACACAGAGTTAAGCTAGTGCAACCGCACTTGTATTACACCAGACCGATCGCATCTGGCACAATAACTTTCTATCCAATACCTTCACAGCGAACCGAACAATATGGTCATTAATCGAGGAGATGATGAAACCTCTATTATCTCTAACCAAATTATACTTGTATTTCATCTTGGTCATCATCACAGTGTCCTGGTCTTTCCTCAAATATGGTGTTGGATCTATACTTGCTAATGGTAAGCTTGTAATTACTATGATGATTTTGACATCGACATAGATTCACTTGTCAAGCCAAACATAGCCACCATGAAAGGATACTAACAACTGTTTCACATAGGTATTTATTTCTAAGCTTTGGTCGAAGTGTGGCATACATAAAAATTACAATAGCCCTGACTAGTCCAATCCTCTTTCCCATTCCATTGGAACACAACACATCGACGCATCTGGTGTATCTTGCATAGTAAGCATGTAATTCTCCCTGTCTAAATATTATTTCTTCTTGGTATCATGATCAATGAAGGACAACTTTTGCAGGTTTGACATAATGTCCTACAACACCTTAACTCCTTTCGACACTATGGGTGTTACCAGTGGGTACCATGAACTCTTTGGGACTCTAATCATTGGAACATCAGAGCGCCTTGGTGGGACATATGGTGGAAACATGTGCCTATTTTATGATTCTTCATTCTCCTCATGTGTTGGTGGTGTTGTTTCTTTTCCTTTCCTCTTTCTGTTTCCATTGTGCTCCCCCCATGTTGTTCCACTGTTGTTCCAGATGGGCCTAGTCGGTCTGCATGCAATTTTCCTGAGGGTCTACCTGGAATTTGTTCAACCTCTGAATAACCTGGAAATGTGGCAAGATATATCCAGGAATGGCTTCCATGATCGGTGTGGGTGATATAGTCATGATTCCAGATTCAAGAGTTCTAGTTGTGCTGGAAATCGAAATGACCATACTCTAATAAATTCAATTTGGCTTTTGGAGTTGCAGACATCACTTTCTCTTTTCTCATGCAAATAGAATAAAATAAAACTTGGACGTGAAGGTTAATAACATGTACCCACTCTCTGTGGTCATTCTTCACATGCGTGAGCAATCAATGGAAATGTATCTATTATTTCAATCACATGGGATCATAATCCGAATAATTACGGAAACTTCTATCTGTGTCATCGTTTACCTGTCACATCAAGTGGTAGTTATGGCCATAAATATGGAAGTGACCAAAAATAATGATGCCTAAATATTTCGGGTTTTTCAAATTCATGACGACCATCTATCACTTCTACGATTACCGTGGTGCTTGCGACAGTGTCACACTCCCTGCGACCTATAGTCCTCCTGCGATATATTTCATTTGATGTGAAAGACTAAATGTCTTTGCTATCCTATTTATAGCTACGATGAACTCAAGGCCTACAACACTTTTCTTCTTACTGTGATAGACTATCATTCTGCGATAGGATTTGCTTTCGCGGAAGTGGATTTCCTATAGTTTTTAAAATTTTCCTTCTTTCTTTCTTTTCTTTCTTTCTTGTTTTTCTCTCTTTTTTCTTTTTATTTTTTTTATGCGACCAAATCGCGACTATCACGATATGAATTCATCCCACTTCCATTTATCAGTCCTCTAATTGGTGTTCCATCTAGATTTTGTAAATGCACTGCGCATCCACTAGTGATATGAGTTACAATGTACGGTCCAAGACAATGTGTCTTTAACTTACCAGGATGCTTAAAAAATTTGTTTCCATACATAAGAAAAATTCCTCCGACCTTAAACTATTTATTCTTAATGTGTCAATCATGCCATACCTTCTATCTTTCTTTTTCAACGTTTTGGTGCTATCCTATGACAAAACGTTCTTCTTACATCTACACAAGTTGCGAAAATCTCTCCTCGACAGCATCCACTTATTTCATCTCTGTGATTGCAATGATTCTTAGACTCAGTACAATATACTCCATCAACATCACAACTTCAGGTCTATACACTTAGTGAAATGGAGTGTGGCCTATCAATTTTTTACAATTTGTCCAATATGCCCATACCACTGCAAAAATGTGTTGTTCCCAATCATCTCTTTGGGAATTACAAATATTTGTTAATACATTTTCTAGTATCTTATTAAATGCTTCGACAACACAATTCGCTTTAGGGTTATATGGAGTTGTCTTTCTATGTTGAATTTGGAATTCCTCCGTAATTTCTTCAATCAACTTATTGACAAAGTGTGTACCTTGATCACTTATTAAAATATTTGGGAATCCAAATCTTGTTACGACATTTTCAAACAGAAACTTTGTAGCAGTCGCAACAGTACAATATTTTATGGATGTTGCCTCATCCTATCTTGTTAGGTAGTCAGTTGCAGTGATAATATAGCGCGCACCTGTGCGCTTCCTTGTGGGACTAATAGGGCCCACAAAATCAATGACTCATTTATCAAATTCTTGTAATGTTACTTGAGGTATCAGTGGCATTTCATCCCATTGCGACAAATTTCTAGTTCTTTGGTAGATATCATAGTTGCAACAATAATCCCGGGCATCCGCATGCATGGTGGGCCACCACAATCCTGCTAGAAAAATATTATGCACCATATATTTTCTAGCGTAATGGCCTCCTGAAACACCAACATGAGCTTCATTTAATATCAATGATCGCTCATTTTCTAAGACGCAATGATGAAGAATCTCATCATGACCCATCTTATACAATTGTACTACGATTAACTAGAAGTTTGCAACTTGCATAGACAACTATTTCTTCTGCACAATGGTAAATTCAGCTGGCACATAACCCATACTCAAAAATTGTATGATATGTCTATACTAATCATCAAACATAGTTATCACAAACAGTTGTGCATTAGGGATACTATCATTCAGGTTACCAGTTTCTTTGCCACTTTCAATCCTTGAAAGATGGTTTGGTCCTAGGTTTAATCGACTGGGTTTAACAAATACTTCAAAATCAAATTCTTGAAAGAGGAGAGGCCATCGGGAGATATTCCCCCCCAGCACTGGATTATTAACCAAGTATTTCATTGCAGAATGGTCTGTGTACATTTTAAAATGTCCACCAAATAAGTAGTGTCTAAATTTATGCAGAGCATATACCATCACTAACCCTTCTCTTTCTGTTGTGGTATAATTATTCTATGCTATAGATAATTTCCTATTGGCGAAGGCCATAGGATGGTTAATCGACCCTTCACTAGGTTGCGTTATTACCACACCTAGCGTGATAGACGACGCGTCGACATGTACATGGAATTCTTCCTTCCTGTCTGGAAATACAAGTATGGGTATTGTAACCATCTTGTTCTTCAATGTGTACAGACTCTCTTGGAAACTTTCTATCCACTAGAAATTAATATATTTCTTTAGTAACTTTTCCATCGGAGCAGTCACCTCCCCATATCCTTTGATAAAATTTCTATAGTATCATGTGTGTCCCAATGTTGCACACAATTGTTTAACTGTGGTCGAAGATGGTAGGCCTAGGATGATTGCAATTTTAGCAAGATCAACCAACATTCCATTGTGGCAGACCACATGGCCCAACAAAATTCCGAATGGGGCACAAAAGATGCATTTCTTCAAATTCAATAAAATTTGATACTAGCGACAACGTTCCAGCATCATCCTAAGGCCCTCAATAAGGTTCTTAATGAGCCCAAATACCTTTCATTCATCAAAGTAGACTTCAATAAATTTGTGAATAAAATATTAAAAAGCAGTAACTACTATTCTGGAAAAAATAGCAGGAGCATTCTTAAGTCCAAAGGGAATTAGCGTATACTGGAAACATCCCCACTTCATCTCAAAGGTGGTCTTGTGTCAATATTCCTTTGTAATGTGAATATGATGGTAGCCAGTGTATCCAACAGTGAATGAATAAATCTCCCCATGACCCTTGATGCTTTCTAGTACCTCATCTATAAATGGAGTAAAAAATGGATCATGCAAACAAGCGTCATTCAATTTTCTGAAGTCAACACAAATTCTTACTTCACCTATAGCATTTTTTTCTATTACTACTATCAGGATGATCCATTCTGATTCTTCGAAAAACTCTATAATTCCTGTGTCTAGCATACTGTCCAGCTCTACTTTGAATTTCTCTTTATACCATGGATTCAGTCGGTATGGTCACTGCTTGACCGGTTTTGCATCAATCATCAAAAGTATTTTCATCTCTCCCAGATCTCCAACAATACCCTTCATCTCTAAAATTTTGTAGGGAACATATCTTGTAACTCATGTAATAAGTTCGCGATCTTTCCTACAGTCACATCATCCCAATAATCTCCAA
The DNA here is from genome assembly GCA_001517045.1 of Pseudotsuga menziesii. Taxonomy (NCBI): domain Eukaryota; kingdom Viridiplantae; phylum Streptophyta; class Pinopsida; order Pinales; family Pinaceae; genus Pseudotsuga; species Pseudotsuga menziesii. Next base: position 53,791 of record LPNX010141431.1, read on the forward strand.
TATTAGTGAACTTTGGGTTTTCTGGTGAGCTGATATTAACTTTCTTAATTTTGAGCGAACTCAAGAATTGGTCGCTAGAAACACCAAGTCCTTCCACACCATGCGTACCTTCATATTCTGGAATGTTTGCGTCGAGCAAGTCATCATCATCAGTCTCTCCCGTAACTTTGTATCATTCCTTCCAATGGTGGATTGTCACATTGTTTTGGTTGAAATTTGTCGTCGCGACAGGGATATCTTCTAATATATTTTCTTTCATCACTTGTATGAAACATCAATGGAAGGGTGGTCATATAAAAACTCAAATGTATGTGTGAAGCTGGTAACTAACTCCTCCCATTCGATATTTCCTCATTGCAACTCAACATATGTATACCAATTCCTTGGTATCATATCCAATGTATGTATGAAGTTATGAACCCACTCTTGTAGCGGATATTCCTTCAATGTCATGCGACAATACTCATTATGCTTGAGAGCATCAGTGAGTCAGGTATACTTGCAACCAATATAATTGATCTCTTCTCCAAATATGATCTCCAATAATATTTTGCATTACATCCATTTAGAGATAGATTGTTTATGTGTACCCCACCATTTGGCAAGTGTAGCCTTCAACACAAACTCCAAGGCAGACAATTTTTGTGATTCTATAACCTTTGCTTCAAAATTTGGCAGAAAAGGTTCAAGATTAGGTAAAACCTTTATATGTAGGTAGGTCACTTGCCTCAACTCCTAGCCATCGCACAAACCTTATGATTATTGCGCATTTTCTCATAGATACTTCGTGCATATGATTCTGCCAATTTTCTAATGCTTCACCTGAATCATATGTAAAGGAGCTAACACTCCACCAACTCATCTTTCCATGAGTTGTTGGATTTATATAATCATCTCCTACATATTTGATAATATAAATATGGTCAATATTGATCAGGTGGATTATTCCTCTTTAAAGATCCAATATGGTACAATGGTTCAGAAGCGGCGGATGAAAAATCGGACGGCGAAAACACAAAGATAGGAGGTCGGAAGAGATCTCTTTCCACAACATCGGAGGCCGGAAGAGCATCTCGTTCCACAACATCGGAGCTCCCAAGATATTTTTCCTTCTACAACGGTGGGGATCACAAGCCTTTTCCCTTCTGCAACGGCGGGGCTCATAAGCCTTTTCCCTTCCACAACGACAGGGATCACAAGCCTTTCCCCTTCCGCAACGACGGGGCTCACAAGCCTTTTCCCTTCTGCAATGATGGGGCTCACAAGCCTTTCCCATTCCAAAACGGAGGAAACTTAAAGGATGGGTCGAAAGTTGGAACGGAGCGGAACGGGAGCTGCAACAGCGGAGATATAAAGGATCAGAAGTCGGAGCGGAACGGGAGCCGCAACTGTGGAAGAATTAGAGACAAGACGTCCCGACGGAAAATCAATTGGCAGCCGATTGAGACAGAATATAGGAGGTCCTGAGGACATCCCCTTCCGCAACGGCAGAAGCACAGATGACAAAAACTTCCGACTCGAAAACCAAAAGACCATCGATTGAGATAGAGCTCATCGGAGCTAGTTGCTCGTCCCTCTTCCGCAACGGAGGAAGTTTAATTCACATATGGTTCCGCTGTGGCACAGCTCTGTTTTATATAGATGACGTTATCACGGAGGTCAGATCCTTGGCATGGTGGGAACACCCCTCATGGGGAACTTTATGATGTGGCAGGATTTCATCATGTACAGCTTATTTGTAACAGTTTGGCAAAGCTTTCTTGGCAGTTATAATATTCGATCCGTCGATGACGCTGAAAGGCATATGAACAGCCTGTTATGATAAATGAGTTGGAATTTGGCAGGAGAATGGAAACAGTCGCATTTTCTTTTACATTTTGGCTCATTTATAACGGCGAAAATGAGTAATAAAGGGAGAAAAATCCGTTACTTATGGGGGCTTAAATGGAGGAAGCTGGCACCCAGAAGGACAGACGGAGTAAGGAGGAAGAAAAAAAAAGTTGGCTGTAAAATTATTCCAGATGCTGTTAGTGTAAAGTCGACCATTCTTTGTTACATGTTGGCTTCTTTGTCTTTTGAAGACCAGATTGTAATTTCCAGAGAGGAGTCTTGAAGACTTTCTGTTCAGCCTTCTGTTTTATAGTTTTCTGTAGTTAATTTTGACAGAGACAGAGGATAGTAGGTGTGTTTTGCTGCAATTTATCCAGAGTGTTGTTTGTATTTAGAAGTCGACCATCTCTCTGTTATAGTTTGGCTTCTTTATTTTTTAAAGTCCAAGTTGTAAGTTCCAGAGAGGAGGTCTTGAAGACTTCCTGTCTAGCATTCTGTTTCTGCAAATGCTGAAGTTGATGCCATAACCATTTTGTACCATTTAAAGCCATTAATTGGATCGGTACCCATTGGAGAGGGACTTGGAGACGTATCCCAGTGGAGGGGGTGAAATCCGTTATCAACTTCTGTTTGTGACTCTGTTTCTGTGTTTTCTTCCTTGTATCTGTCTATCATTGTTGTGGTTTTTTTCATTCCTGTTCTGAGCATTTAATTTCTGCTAATACTATCCATTAATTAACCTGTTGAACGCATTCTTTTACAAAAAACTTTTAATGCACTAAAGTTGAGGTCCTACGGATCATATTATGGTATCAGAGCCGGTTGACTGTTGTGCAAGTTTGTGAATGCTTACTAGGCTCAGGTTAAAGCATGGTGAAGGAGATCCTGAGATTGGCTCCAAGAGAACATTCTCAAGAACCATGTCTTCTCCACGAGGGGAAGAAGAAGGACATACTGAACGGGAAAAACCTGTTATTTCTAAAACTGAGTTTCTGGAGGCTTTTATGAGCATGAAAGCCATGATGGAAATTCTACTTGATGAGCAAGCAGAAAGGAAGAAGAAAGAAGAAGGATCTTCATCCAGAGATGCAGAAGTGAAGAAGGAAGAAAAGGGTAAAGGAGTAGGAGGTGATGGTGATCCTCCTGACACTAATCAGACTTTTTCTTCTTCTCTTACTTCTCATTCAAATAATGCAAGTCCTAATATGCCTTATTTCAAATTGGATGTAAAATTTGAATTACCAATTTATAATGGAGATTTAGATGCTGAAAAGTTAGACAATTGGATCAAGCAGCTTGAAGTATATTGCAGGGTGCAGGGCATTACTGATGACCCTTCTAGGATTCAATTGGCCACTTTGAGGATGAGTGGAATGGCTCTTACTTGGTGGGAGAGCAAGATTCAGTAGGATCTTCGAAAGAATGGTAAAATTATTTCAGTTTGGAATGAATTCATTGAAGTATTAAGGAAGCAATTTTATCCTTTAGGTCATATGCAGCAATTAATAATGAGTTGGAAAACTTTTAGACAAGCTAAAGGACAAAGCATTCAGGAATATACTCATGAATTTAGAAAGAGGGCTATTGCATTGAATGTTGCATTGGATACGCAAGAAACTCTTCTTAAATATATTGGTGGCATGCATCCTTATTTGCAACATACTTTGTTGATGGTTAACCCTAGTAATTTGGATGATGTATGTGTTCAAGCTACACATTTAGAAGCTAAGGGTAAGCATGATGATGATTTGTTTATGAAGAAATAATCTAAATTTGACAACAAAGATAAAAGCAAAGATAAGGGAAAGGAAATAGCTACCATCACAAAAGAGGGTGAGAGACCCACATTATCACATTGTCAGAAAGGGCATGATGTTTCAAAGTGTTGGAAACTTCATCCGGAATTAAAGCCTAAGTGGATGGGAAGAAATAAAAACAAAGATAAGGATAATCAAGCAGCTACTGCAGCAATAATTCAAGACTTGGGATCTGATTCAGGTGATGAGACTAAGATCACAGCAATATGGATCCGAGGTAAAGATAAAGCTATATCTCTTTCCATTGATGCAAGTTCAAGTTCTAATTCATGTGCCAGTACAAGTACAAATCTGCTATCTACTTCTATGCAAAGTGATAAAAGAAGAAGTGAACTGTTTCATGTTCATGTCATTACAAATCATACAAAGGTTGATACATTGTTTGATAGTGGTTCTCAAGTGAATTTGATATCAGAAGAAGTGGTTAAGAAATTGCATTTAGTTACTATGCCTCATGAAAAACCCTATTCTCTTGGTTGGGTTACTAATGATACACAATTGCAAGTTACAAAGAAATGTGTTTTGAAATTGGCAATCATTGAAAAGTTTATGGATGAGTTAGAACTAGATGTAGTACCACTTGACATTTGTGGAATTGTACTTGGGAGTCCATATTTGTATGACCGGAAAGCAGTCTTTTATAGAGAGCAGAATAAGTATCATCTTTTTAAAGAAGGTGTGGAATACATTGTTTGTGCACATCATATGAAAACAAATCTAGCATTAGTCGCTACAAGTCAAATGAAAATGATAGTGAATGCTAGTAGGAAGTTTGCATTAATGGCTTTTAAAGGTGTTCCTGAGTATGGTGCTTTGTTACAAGGACCTGAAACATTATCACTTAATAGAGATGTACAACATGAAGTGCAGTTGCAGCAAAGCATGCCTTTTCCAAATCTTGGCATGAATCGGATGATTATTCAATTTCTTCAAAATTATTGTGATGAACATCCTAAGGTTTGGGATGAACAGTTGCAGCACATGCAGTGCATTAAATCTCCTTTTGAGGCTTGTTTTTGTTATCTGTTGAGGTCACATGTGGACTTCTCCTTCACTATGCATTGGTTTGACATATCCTTGTCCTTCTAGTGGATCAATTGGCATGACCACCTCTATCTCTGAATATTCAAAGGTTAATATTATTCTCTCAAAATTTGTGATTTTCTGGTTGTCTATCACCCATTCGATCCCCAGAAGTGAAGGATATGGGTTTGTATCATCGACAATGTCGATTACTTTGAAATATGCATATGTTCTCAGGCACTCTACTTCAATAGGTACCTGACTTAGTCGACCAATGTGTAGGACCTTTAACTGATTTGTTAGCCTGAACTGAATGGGAGACCAATCAAGTCATGGTTTTCCCATGCTTTCCCTTGTCTTTGTTGTCAAAATATTACCATCAGAGAGAAAAACTAAAATGATATAATACATATTTTAATCACCTATTTATGTAGTCATTCTTATTTCACGATCGATTTTTAATCACTTTCCCACATGGTGAAGTCTTTTGTCTGGTCGTAACTCATCCTGAGTTTCTTCTACTAAAGTTGTCAATTTCGCGACAACATATTTATCATGGATCGACGATAAGCAACTTTTGAGAAATTCTTTAAGTTTACTAACCTTTTCGGTTAGTTTTTTTTGAAATAGTTTCTCGAATCTTTCAGGCATCTCCCTTACTTATCCTCTTGGTAATGTGGGAGTAGATGTCAACGCTTGATTCTTATCAACGAATTCTGGTCTAGCACCCAAGAATATTTATTTTTCTCTCTAGATGTCGAATGATACTTTATTTTGTGTTGTGGGTCATACCTATAGTTGTTCATGCTCTGCATTTTGGTCTACTCTAGTCACATCACCTCCTCTTGTTACAAAAACAATGTTTGCTTCTCTCAGATCAACATAAATCATCTGGATGTTTTGGTTAGGATTCGTGTAGGGATTCTGCAGAGGAACTGTATTTCTCATATTCTTGGCATGCCACTTAGCAATCAATTGAGGGAAGTCCTCAACGGTGTAGTCAATAGATTTGCTATTATGAACATGCATTTGAAGGACTTGTACAATTTTAAGAAAATTGTCTTTCTTGTCCACAATTGTAGCATATGATTAGGCCTCTTCCACGACCAAATACTCCTCCTCCTTGTTGTTATCCTCGGCCCTGAAAATTTCCACCCCTAGGTTGAGGGTAGTGCTGCTACAGTGGATACTAGTTCTATTGATATTGGGGTTGCAGATATGGATTTTGTTGATATTGAGTCGATGGATATTGAGTAGGTGGGTATTGAGCATGTGGGTATTGATCTTGTGCTCATTTGGCTTGTATCTCCTCATTTTTATTCATTAAGTAGGTATCCACCGTTCTCCTGCAACAGTTGGTATGATTTGTAGTCTTTCTCATAATGTCTTGCAGATTTACAAAATTTACAATATAAACTAGAGGTTGCACGTACAATCTTATGAAAGTACAAGCACTCTTCTAATTGATGACCTCAAGTCTAACATATTCTACGCCAAGTTATCCCTTGTGTATTTGTTGGGTTCGAAGCTCCTGTTATGACATAGTTCATGAGTGTTGGGAAATTATCTTTATGGTGTCCTTCCATTCTGCATCAGGTACACCAGATTTATTCTTGGATATATTTTCCTTTCTTAATGTCTTGGAGTTGCAGCATAAGGTTATCTAGCTGTGAGTGAATTTGCATCATTCCTGCACCGGTCTCTCGAATTAATGATTATTCTAACTTCATTTCTATCTCCAGAGCTTCTATTTGAGATACAATCTTTTGTTGCATCATTGAGATTTGGATGTGTGGCAACAACACTGCAATGAACCATTCCTTGTGTTGCATGTATGACATCTGAAAGCTTACTTTAGCCATCAATGTTTTAAATCTTTGGTTAAAATCCCAAACCAACTTTGTAGGTAACTGCTTGATTTATTTAATTTATGTGATGAACTGTGATTTAGGTTTCAAATTTTTAAACTCCTCCATTAATACAACTCAAATTTGGTTGAGTGTTTTCGTTGCAACTCTCATTGTAACTATAGAAAAATTCATGTACCAATCTAGTGCATGACCTCTCAGGGTTGTGATAATCTACTCTTGCTTTATCGCTTCATCTTGGACTTGTCGCATGGTCCATACAGATTCACATAGAAACCAATATTGTTCTGGGTCTTCTAACCCATTTCCATTAAATATAGGAAACTCAATATCATTTCCAGCCTTTATATAGGCTATTGTTACACTTGGACACACATTTTAACTAGTCAGACTCCCTTATCCACTATTTACAGCATTAGTATTACTTGTATTTACAAAAACATTGGGATATGAGTTTCTAGATATTACCTCCAGCGATGTGCACGGGGTTGTATGGGTATCGTACTCATTCTCTAGGTATGTATATTCTTCTTCTTCCTCTTCTATGTTGGATATCGACTGATATTCCTCTTCTTCATTGCAAGAACCTTCGTTAAGATGTGACTCTAGCTTGTATTCTTATCCTTTGCTTGTAATACAACTTCTCTTCTTGTCACATGTTTTTTTTCTCTTTCCTAACCAAAATATTCTTCCACTCCTTAAAATTCCACCTTCTAGTATAGTACCAATATCATCAGGGTACATCTGAGCTTAGTTTACTCCATTTTTTGCGCACTTCTTCTGGGACATATCCCAACCTTCTTGTGCAATGTAATTCTAAATATTAGATTCCATTCTTAGGATTCTTTTTCACATATAAGCATCTTTATCCAAGTTTTCAAAGATTTCAAGTATCTTCCTTGTGGTCCTTTGAAAAATTTTCTTTTCACCTCACTGTATGAGGTTATTGTGTCAACAAAAAACTCAATAATGTATCCCTCCAGAATACTGTCTACCCAAAAATTGACAGCCCTTGACACATTGTTGCTAGTACTTTTGAGTCGCTGAATCAATTGCCAAGGATTCCACTCTATTGGTTCTCCACCTTGAAAATTCTTTCTCTGGGTTGCTAACTTTGATAACCATTCATATAAAACAATAAGGAACTCGAAAAAGAAAATCTTGTGAATACCCGTATAAAGGTATTGTTCCAACCACCTCGTTGGATTTAACCGTGATACTTTAATTTCTTCTCATGAAAACTCTAATGCATTAAAATCCACCCTGTCTTGGATTTTCAACTTCATTTGATGCCAAAACATGTCCCTCACCAAAATGATTCATGGTCCCGAAAATAGAACCATTTGTTGGCGTTTCCTCCCTCTTCAAACCAAGTTTACACCTTTTGTCATGCGCAAAAAATCCCAAGATATCAACCCAAAAGAGAAAGACTCAATTAGCAGCACTTGCAATGCAGACGCAGTCTCACCTGAGATATCTCTTATGGGTAACTGCCAGAACCAAGACTCCACAGTTTGGAGGGGGTTTCTTCTCCTTTGGCACCTTACCAAGTCTATTGACCGAAGTAGGTGGGTGTATTTCTTAATCTTACCATGCAAGGATAAGACACTATTTAACCTATCTGTCACAATGATTATAACAATAATGTATGCTTAACACACAAGTTATCTATCAATAGTGCGACTCATGCATTAGAAAACCCATTCATAAGAAAACACATAAACGCTTAATCACAATATACATTCATGTGAATTAAGCATATTCAACATATACAGTCATATAAATTCACATACATTCATGCGACATAAAAACATTCATCATATAGTCTATGACATAGTCTTTAACGTGGAAACCCATCCGGGAAAAACCACAAAGGCATTCTTCATTTGGAATGAGAAATATGTGGTACCTTTGGTTTGTGCACTTAGTTACACACTTTGTTCTAGATATTCTTCTCTTATCTATAAATAATTCTCTATCCTTGCATGCTCTTTGGTCTCCCATTGCTCAATCTTCTCCTACATGACTCTACTATTGATCCGCACACAGCCTAGATCAACTACTCTTCTCTATAATTTTGTGCACTCAACTGCAGATCACTCAAATCTTCTTACAAACACAACCATAATAACTGACTAAGTAAGTAGCTAAATGGGTAAAGCAAGTAAGTATACAACCAGGCAACCCAACAAACAATGGGAAACAAGCAACCCACACACAGCTTGGGTTCTTCATTCTTATAGACTCTTAAATTTTTCTATCATCCAACTTAATTTAATTAGCCAATAGGGTGTCATTCTGATTCAACTGACATTGTCAGTAGACACTAATGACCCAAATTACAAATCTTCTTTTATTCCTCACAAAACCTGTGGCTTCCACTGATTCTAGTTGACCTCGTACCCACAATCTTCCTTGAATTGTCGTTTTCAACTGTTGTGCCACTGCACGTATTCTCTAGCATGGTTCCTTCTGTTGTGGATGACATCATCACATTCTTTCCTCTTATCATGACTTCTCTTCTGTCATGGATTCTCTCTCATGTTTCTAATTCTTCCTTCTGTCACAGCTTCTTCTGTGACTGCTTATTTCCTTAACTTTGTCTTCCTTATCTGCTTTTCCTCTTCCTTCTTTACTTCTGTCATAGATCCTTTTCCTTCTTGCGAAAAATTCTAACTGAATTATTCCTATCTTTCCCTAGGGCCAACATATATGCTCAAAAATCCCTCTGCATGAGAAATTTTTGGTCTAGTACAAACCATTGCATACATCAAACTTCCAATTGCACTAGCATATGGAACTCGTGACATATCTTCTTCCTCTTTCTGTGTCTTGGGACATTGCTCTATAGATAAATTTACACCTACGGGAATAGGGACCTTCACCGGCTTACTTTCTTGCATGTAAATATTTGCACTACCATCTCAACATATTTTATTTAATTTAACCAGATCTTCCTCTATGCATGATCTCTCTTTATCTCCATTCCCATGTAATGAAGTTTGCAGCATCAAGATCCTTGATGTCATATTTGGAGGACAATTGAGACTTCACCTCCTTTATAACATCTTTGTTGTTTCCAATCAACAACATGTCATCAACATACAGTACTATATTAATGAAGTGATCACCAATCTATTTGGAGTATACATAGTGATCAACCTTGCTTCTCACAAACCCCAATCCAAGTAGGTATGTGTTGAAATTTTGGTACCACATCCTTGGAGATTGATTTAGACCACAAATAGACTTCTTTAGTTTACATGCCAACTCTTTCTTTCCCTTTACTATGAATCCTTATGGTTGTTTCATGTAGATTTCTTCTTCCAGATCCCCATCTAAGAACGTTGTCTTCACATCCATCTGCTCTACATCAAGATCAAAAGCAACAACAATAGAATTAATAAATCTAATATAAGTTAATTTTAAAAATGGAGAAAATATTTCACCAAAATCAATCCTCTCTACCTATCCCTTTTCTACCAAGTGGGATTTGTACTTCTCCACTTACCTTTTTCATTCAACTCCTTTTTAAACAACCATTTGTTTCCAACAGATTTTCTTCTAGCTCGTAATTCAACTAGATACTAGGCTTCATTTTTGTCCAAGGCATCCATTTCTTCATCCATGTACTTCTTCCAGAGATCACTATCCTTTGAATCAATATATTCCTTCACATTTTAGGAACATCATCAGTAATATACAAAGCAAAATGAGAGTGAAAATTAGGAGGGGAATACCTTTCTAGTTTCCTTTTTCTCGAGATGATCTCCTCAAAACTAGGGTATGAGGTTCTTCTTCTTCTGATTTAGATTCTTCTGTTCAGTCAGATTCTTCACCTTCTAACTCAAATTCTATTTTCTCTGGTTCCTTTTCCATTGGAGTCACTTCCTGTTTGGGGACCTATTTGACCTCTCTAAACACAACATCTCAACTGTAAATAGTATTCTTAGTTATAGGATTCCAAATCTTATAACCTTTCATACCATCTTTATAGCCAATAGATATACACTTCTCAGCTTTGTTATCTAACTTGCTCCTTTTCTCCTTTGGGACATGTACATAAGCATCACAACCAAAAAAATCTAGCTGCTTAATAGAGGGTTTCTTACAAATCCATACATGTTGTGAAGTTTTTTCAACCAATGCTAACATGGGTTATTGATTTACCAAGTAACATGTTGTCTCCACTCCCTCTGCCCAAAATTCTTATCCTATCCCAACACTGGTTAGCATGTTTCTTTCCTTTTCCATCAACATCCTATTCATCCTTTTGGAAACTCAATTCTGTTGAGATGTGTATGGAGTATTATTATACCTTTCTATACCACACTTCTTACAAAAGTCATCGAATTCATTCCCGCGGAACTCTCCACCATTATATGTCCTCAACACCTTTATTTTATTTTCTGATTGATTCTCTACAAGAGCCTTAAATTCTTTAAGCTTAGGAAATAATTCAGACTCCCTTTCAAAGGGAAATAAATCCATGTGTTCTTTAAGAAATAATCTCAGAAATGAAACATAATACATAGATCTACCTAATGATCGAACAACCACAAGTCCAAATACATCACTATATATTAACTCTAGAATTCCATTTGCTCTTGTAGCACCAGATGCAAATATTACTTGATTATGTTTTCCATATATGTAATGTTAACTTAAATCAAATTACATAGTGCAATTAGTTATAACTTCAATCATAACTTACCTTGTAATGTTCTAAGGCCCTTTTCTTTGATATGACCCAATATTTGATGCCATAGCATCGTTCCTCCTGATGCAGACATGGTTATGTCATCTTTACCTCCTTTGTTAAGAAAAACATAACTGTTACATTCATCAATGATGGTGCTTCCTAATAGTTTATATAAAGTTCCATACCAAACTCCCCTCATCAATACCGTTGATCCTTGAACCATTTTGCAACCACCATCTCCACACACAGTGATTACACCTGCAACATCTATCTTTCTGACATATATCAAATTTCTCACTAGATTTGGAATGTGTAGCACTCCAAGTAGAGTTATAATCCTTTCATCCTTGAGTTTCAACTTGACTCTACCACGTCCAACGATACTGGCTGGTGAATCATCTCCCAAGTACACATCTCCTCCATTGTACTTTTGATATTCACAAAACCACTCCCTATGAGGGGTCATATGACATGGCATGCCTGAGTCAATCAACCATATATCACATTCCGAATAATTAACCATGGAAGCTAGTTACAGATCCACTCCTTCTTCTAGGGAGGTCTTCACCTTTGTAAAAGGGGTATCCTCAGATCCCTTTTCTTTCTCAACATTCTTAGATATGCAATACTTTTAATAGTGCCTAATTTTACCACATTTCCAACACTTCCTTATTCCTTTTCGTTGGGATTTAGATCTACCCTTAGATTGAGATCTACCCCCATATCCTTTTTTTTTGTTTCTCTCCCATGGGAAACCTCTCACCGACAAGGAATCCATGCTATGATTACCCATGGTCTTATGCCTCATCTCTTCTAATAGTAAAGATGATACTATTTCATCAAATTTTATGTTCACTTGACTAACACTACCAATTGCAACAATTAGGTTGTCCCAAGAAAGTGTCAAAGAACACAATAATGTAATACATTTATCTTCCTCAACCATTTTAATGAAAACAAAGGTTATCTGACTTACCAGAGTATTGTAGACATTCAGATGCTTTGTTACTATCATTTCATTCATTCTGAGATGAAACAATTTCTTTTGCAGAAACAAATTGTTCACAAGGGATTTCGATTGATACAAACTCCTTAGCCTCCCCCAAATATTTATCGCACTATCTTCACTAGATACGTTCAACAACAGAAAGTTTGATAAGCACAGTATAATTGTATTCCTTTCCCTTCTTTCTAATTTATCCTAGTATTCTTGTGACGTTCCAGTGGGTTTTGTACATGGTTCCACAACAATCCACTATTCCCGATATACAAGAAGATCCTCCATTTTGAACTTCCATAGCTCAAAATTGTGGTCGTTAAATTTCTCGATCTCAATTATCAAACTACTCTCCATTCTCTTTCAATGCACAAATAAACGTTGCAAAGCTTCCATTGAACCCAGATTTATCACATACCCAATATCTATCAATTGCGTTGAACCCTCTGCAACAAAGGAATCCCCATGTTTCCAATAATCAAGCTTTGATACCACATGTAAGTTTTAAACTTGTGCAAAGAAGTGAAGCATACAGATTCTTTAAATCAAAACAAATATTTCACCACAACATTCACACATAAAACACAAATATTTACCCTAGAACCCTTAACCAGGAAAACCAACAAACCTTGGAGCCACACCTCCTATTTTCTCATTATCATTCAGAGTCCCTCACAATACAAAATATAGGTGTTCAGCAACATTCAATACCCTAATATGTTAAACCGGATTAGAAAATGGACTCCAATCCTTAACCAAGATTAAATTACACATTTTTAGAAGATTCTCAAATACAAGGATCATCAGGCATGCCGCTGCAGACACACCCCTGCAAACATATGAAAATAATATAAAACATACTCAATAATGAAAATATTGGGCATCAATAAAAATTAAATAAAATCATAACAATTTTTTATATTAAAGTCAACTTTCATTGTTTACTCTTCATGTGCCTTTGGCACACTATTGATATTGTCGACATTTTTTTAGATGGTGCTCTAGTAAAGGAAATAAAGTGGTCCAAATAGGCATCAACAATATGAATAGAATAGACAATAGGAGTATCCATGGAGGTGCAATTAGGATAATATAAGCCAAATCCATAAATATGTCAAATGTTCTTGGTGGGAAAGATACCATGAGGTCAGAAGGAATGTCAATATGAGTGACCATGTGTACTACTAGGAACTGTAGTAATATGATAGTACAAGCTATATCAACTTGTTTCCTCTTGAAAATAGCAAGATCAAGGTGAGACTATGCCTATTCCTCCCATCCCCTCAAAATTAGTGTATGCTCCCCAATTTTAGTAGCACATTGATCCCTCACCCCATTGTTTTCTTTAAACTAACGTTAAAACCCATATTTTCAGCAATGCCATTATAGAGCCAAGTAGGTTGCACTGAAATTCATGTATACCACATGCTTCTCTCATTATTTTAGTCCTTTATGTTGGTCCTTGATACCATAGACAAAAATAACAAATATGGCAATGCAAATGTTTCATGATTTCATGTCCATGACAACTAAGTTTGCATAAGACTAATATGCATAGAGGTGGTTAAGCTTCAAGCCTCGTCTCAGGCAAGAAAAAAAATATTTGATTTCATTGACATGAGCTAAATTAAAACTATAGTCTACTATTTCATCCAACATGAAGGAATTACTTACTACAATTGAGGAGGATGAAAAGACAGACCAGTAAGGATGGTTTTTAAGTCTCTTAATGTTATTCACATGTTAGACATGTGTTGTGTGAATGTTTTCCTCTTCAATGCTACTAATGGAACGTATGTGTTGAATTCATGTTCTTCCTCAATACTATTCACGGAAGGAGGAAAGTGGTCAAAAGTATGACACCCCCTTCTTTTTTTTCTTAAATTCCCTTCATTAAAAATACCCCCTCATTTGATTTGTTATCCCTTTCTAGATTAAGATTACAAAGTACATGATAGTATTCTATGGTTCTAAATTCCTCTAGAACCACTATTTAACTTGATGATAGAGTTTGGTGAAAGCAAGATTGGGAAGGAGAGTTCAATAGTATAGATATTTTATACTTGTCCTAGATTTGATTATTGAACATTGAATAGATTATAATTCATTACTATGGTATTATAAGAAGAAAAAAATAACTTATCCCTACATTAACGCTTATAAAAAGTTGGTATAAGAATTTAAAATACATTAAAAACAAGAAAATTGTTTGTAGCTTGAATTGAAAATAACTAAATATGTATTTACTTGAAATTGTACTTAGCTTGAGAATTGATAGCAAAGTTTGAAAATCAAGTATGTATTTAACTTGATAATTGTTAATAACTTGATAGTTGTACATTTAACTTTAAAATTGCTAGTAACTTGAAATTTGTTGTGGAAATTAACAAATTGAAAATTGTTAGTGACTTGAAAATGATCTATTTAACTTGAAAATTGTTGCAAATTATTACACATTGTTATGTATATTTATAAGAACAAGATTTGGTTTTTTATTCCATGTTTAAGATATTATGATATACACATAGCACATGGCACATACAAAATCTAATTAGATCAATGGTAGGCATAATTTGAGATTTGATAAAATCTACAACCCTTTTGTTGTCATTGAATTTTCAAACTATTACATAACTATCACAATGTTCATTTTTACTGTTGTCATTGTATTTTCTAACTACTACACAACTATCACAATGTTCATTTTATTTGATCATGTCATTGAATTTTCCAACTATTACATAATTACCACAATGTACTTTTTATTTGTTGTCATTGAATTTACAACTACTACATAACTATCAAAATGTTCATTTTATTTGTTTTCAAATTGAATTTTCCAATTAATACATAACTATCACAATGTTCATTTCAAATAAAATGAGCATTCTAAAATGAGACATTAATAGTTATTTTAATCAACAAATGTTGAGACTTGGATCTCACATGAGGCTATACAAATTATTTCTTATAATTCATTATTATGGTACTATAAGAAAAAAAAATCTAATTTATCCCTACATTCACGCATAGAAAAAGTTGGTATAGGAATTGAAAATACATTAAAAACATGATAATTGTTTGTAACTTGAATTGAAAATAACTAAATATGTATTTAACTTGAAATTGTACATTTAGCTTGAGAATTATTACTAAATTTTTGAAAATATGCATTTAACTTGATAATTGTTAATAACTTTAGTTGTACATTTATCTTAAAATTGCTAGTAACTTGAAATTTGTTGTGGAAATTAACAAATTGAAAATTGATAGTGACTTGAAAATTGTTACAAATTATTACACATTGTTATATATATTTATAAGAACATTTTTTTTTTAATTTTTTAGTGCACGATTAAGATATTATGATATACGGTATTATATGTAAATTTGGACAAAGTTACAGCGAAACCAGGAGCTGTTCGCGTGAAAGGGTTCTGAGCGTCTGACCGAGCCCTAGCTTCTCTCGTCGAGGGCTTCCACCGCTGGTCGGTGGCCCTGCTCATGGATCCACCTGATCTAGAGTCTGTTGAGGACAGATTTCAGACTATTGTTGCCTCTCTTCCCCCCGCCCAAGTCGTCGCGGCCCATTCCTCCAAATTCGTCAAACGTGCAGATGTCCCGGAAGTGAAACTCTGCTCTGCCGCTTCGAAGAGAAAAGCAATCACACTCTTTAAGAAAGGCCTCATTGGTCTATTTACCGGCCTTTGGCCTTCCCCGCGCTCAGCAGAGGTATGGTTGAATAAAAACTGGAGAACCCTAATCCAGGGGGAAGTCCAACAGATTTTTTGTGGAAAAGGATACTTTGCATTCATCTTTGAAAAGAAGGAGGACCGCGATCTAATCTTCAGGAATGGACCTTATTTCATGGGGCCAAGAGGCATGTACCTGAACAAGTGGGATCTGTCTTTCAATCCAGAAAAAGATATCCCAAAAGAAGTTCCGGTCTGGGTCAAGCTCCCCCATCTTCCTCTTCATTGCTGGAATGATGAGGAATTTTGAGCAATAGGGAATACCATAGGGAAGTACGTTGACAAATATGAGCCAAAAGCCCCAATGTTCTCCTGTGCCCGAATCTGCATCGAAGTGGACCTTCAAAAAGGCCTACCGGATTCAATCATGCTCTCCATTAATGGATGGAACCACTTACAAACAATAGACTACGAGAAAATCCTGTTCAAATGCAAATACTGCCATGAATATGGCCACTTTGAAAAATCATGTCCGAAAAAACCTGAGAAACCCATCTTGGACAGCCCACCAAGTGAGGGATGGAACATTGCAAGCGGGAAGAGGGCAGTCAAGCCCTCAAAGCAGCAGATCCCCACATCAAAGATCCCCCCCAGAAATAGGTTTGAGGTCTTGGAAGTTGAGACACAAGAAGAAGAAAATCCAGAAGAAAACCCTGAATTGGCGCAGCAACAGAACAATGAACCCCCGGCTATAGTCCCACAACATCAGGGGAAGGAAGATCAGGAAGAGGGTACTGGGCATCCTAAGGAAAGGAAAGACATAGTGACAAACTATGAAGGATATGTTACACGATCAAGGGCAAAAGCAAGCACAGAATAAATAACAGATACTTCCACAGAAGAGCAAGAAACACTCTCCAAAAAAGGAAGAAAATCTAACAAAGTCATCAAAGAGCAGGAGGTAGCAAGGGAAAAGGCGGCAGGTAAGCAGTCTAATTTAGACTTTCTTGTAAAAAATTCACAAGCAAACAAATATCTGCTTAGTGCGGAAGAGGAGAGAAAGGAGAAAGACAAGGCCCTCAAACAACTCAGGAAATAATGAAAGTAGTCTCCTGGAATTGTAGAGGCTTGGGAGGTATGCAGAAGCTAGAAGTTATCAAAAGGTTTAAATCAATGGAAACTGCCTCAATCCTACTCATCTAGGATACAAAAAAACTAGCTGAAGACAGTGTTGTAACCATCAAAAGTATCTGGCCAAAAGGGATAGGCCTTGCCACCAGTGCAAGTGGGGCCTCTAGAGGTCTACTATGCTGGTGGGAATCAGATAAGTTTGAATTGCGCTCTGCTATATAAAAAAAAAATTGGATCCTTATAAAACTTGAAAACAAAGAAAGCAAAGAACAATTTTGGGTGGGAAATGTATACGGCCCAACAATGAATTTGCAGAAGGACAGCTTTTGGACATCGCTAGAGGAGCAATGCGAAGATAAAAAGATTGTACCCTGTTACATTGCAGGGGATTTCAATGCCACTATATCAGCTGATGAGCGTAGAGGTGGAACCAAGGTGAGGGATCCATTTGGGGAAAGGCTAGAAGACCTTATCTCTCATTAGGGCCTCATAGATCTCAACCCAAAAAATGGCATCTACACATGGAGCAATAAAAGAGTGGGACCTAGACATATTGCAGCCCGGCTGGATCATTTTTTGGTCAGCACTCACCTTCTCTATCCCTAACCGAAATTCAAACTCTTGTGCTCTACAGTTTCAGACCATAAACCTATATGTCTCTTCTTTTCGCCGATGGAAAACTTGGGGCCCTTCCCATTTAGGTTCAATTGGATATGGCTGGAATTGGAAGGAGTCAAGGATATTATATCTAATGCATGGCGCTGCTTCATTCCAAGCTCTCTAGCATTCTCCTGGGAACAGAAGCTAAAAAGGGTGAAGGTAGCTCTCAAATTGTGGGCAAAAACTCAATTTCAAGAACCTGCAGAGAAAAAGGAAATCATCATAAAGGATATGGAGATTCTCCAAGCAGAAATGGAAGTAAGTACGATCACCAAGGAGCACCTAATCAAGGAAATTGATCTAGAATCAAAACTTCAGAAAATTCTAAGACAAGAAGAGGAGGGATGGAGGCTTCGCTCGCGCATCTTGTGGCTCAAAGGGGGAGATAAGAACACGAAGTTTTTCCAAAACCAATGCAGGGACAGGAAACGATGGAATACTTTAAGAGAACTCAAAACTGAAGATGGTGCAGTCATTCAAGGGCAAGCAGCTATTAGTACAGAGGTAAGAAATTTCTTTGAACATTTGTATGATGACAAGGAGCCAGTCTCTCAACGTCTCATGGAAGAAATGGTCTTTGACATCCCCTCCCTTATCAGCCCTGAGGATAGACATAGGCTTGAATCCCCCATCCTGGAAGAAGAAGTCAAAAAATCTATTTGGAGCCTCCACCCGGATAAAGCCCCAGGACTGGATGGATTCCCTATTTGTTTCTATAGAACCTTCTGGCCCATTATTAAGAGGGATTTGATGCGCCTTATCTCTTGGATGGAAAAAGGTAACATGGGGGGAGCCACTAACTCCACTTTCCCGGCCTTGATCCCTAAAGAGTCTTATACCACTTCCATTAAAAATTTTTGACCCATCTCCTTATGTAACACGTCCTATAAAATCTTCTCAAAAGTGTTGTCCTTGAGACTCAAGCAAATCATTCCTTCCCTTATCTCTCCTAATCAAGGCGGCTTCATATTAGGCAGGCAAATCAGTGATAATATTCTTATGGTTCAGGAAGCGATCCATTCTAGTACCAAAAGGGGTGAACTCGGGATGGCCATTAAGTTGGATCTGGCCAATGCTTTTGACAGATTTAGGCACTCCTTTATCATTATGGTTCTGGAAAGATTTGGTTTTCCCTCTGTTTTCATCAATCAAATTCAAGCCTGCATAACTTCTCCTTGGATAGCACCTCTCATCAATAGAAGACCCTCAGAGTTCTTTAAATCCTCTCGCCGGGTAAGGAAAGGATGCCCGCTATCCCCTTTTCTATATATTCTGGTCGTTGATTCCCTCAGCAGAAGATTGCTTAGACTTATATCTGAAGGATCTCTACCAGGCCTTTCCTTTAGGAATGGAGTCTCTCCCATCAATCATGCTTTGTTCGCAGATGACATTATCTTTCTTGGAATAGCTTCCACTCAAATTGCCAGGAACTTTCTCAGCCCCCTTGAAATTTTCCTCCAAACCTCAGGAAGTTCAGCAAACTTGAACAAATGCCAAATATATGGATGGAATTGCCCTATAACAACTCTCCGCAGCATATCTCAAATCCTTCAAATCAAAGCAAATCCCAATTGGACCCATTTTATCTACTTGGGTATCCCCGTGGTTAAAAAATCCTTGACTTCCTCAATGTGGAACCCAGTCATTCAAAAAATTAAGGCTAAGACCCAATCCTTGGGATCGAAATGGTTAAATTTAGCTGGAAAGACTATTCTAATCTAGTCCATCCTCTCCTCCTATCCCATCTACACAAGTTCAATGGTCTTGACACCCAAGAATGTCATCAACAACATTGGTAAGGAAATTAGAAAATTCTTATGGCAGGGAGGGAAAGTTCAGACTAAGAAGTTCCACCTGGTTGAGTGGGATACGATCAAACGTGCCAAAGGTCAAGGCGGTCTAGGCATTAGAGACCCAGAACACATGAGTAAAGTTATGGGAGCCAAAATGTTTTGGAGATTGGTTACGGGAAGAAAGGAATGGTGGAAGGAAGTCATCAGAAAAAAGTATATCAGAAGGCCTAGATCAAAAATGTTGGACAGTGCATGGACAGGAAAAGGAACCACTCTATGGAAACTATGCAAAGCATCCCTTAACACAATCGCTGAAGGATGCTACTAGATTCCAGGGAATGGGAAAAGCATTAATGTCTGGAACAGCAGCATCTTAGGACAGCCCCCTTGCTCCTCGATGCCAGGCTTGGTTCCTCTCTCTGAATGGGTGAGCGAGCAGGTGATTATCTCTCTTTATGACCTTTCTCAGTGGGACTCGAAGGGACGGTGGAAAGGATGGAAGGAGCTATCTCCTCCAGCTCACCTGGCCAATGTTGTAGCCTCCTTTCTCTCTTCTCTCCATGGCTCATCCCCAACGCAAGTCACAGCTAAGGATCATCTTGGATGGGGTAAATCAAGGTAGTACAGTGTCAAAGAGGGATATAAGAAAATAACCATGGAACCGAGTATGGCAGAAAGACTATGGAAGAAGGTGTGGCATCCTGATAGTATCCCTAAAGTTAACAGCTTCACCTGGATTCTCTTGCATAACAAGCTTTTAACAGCTGAAAATTTAAGGAAAAGAGGCATTCTTGGCCCTTCTCGATGTGCTCTGTGCAATTTAGCTGAAGAGAATTCCAGCCACATTTTTCTTCAATGCAAAGTCTCCCTCTTATCTTGGAGGATCGTTCTCCCTCCGGATTTTGGCCGAGACCTTCCAGGTACTGCAAATCAGCTCTTTAACGAGTGGTCTAATTATTTTCCCGGATCCTTAAGCAAGAAACCAATATTAAGCCATCTCTGGGCCTCTATCCTGAAGAACCTTTGTTGGCAACTTTGGCTAGCTAGGAATCGTGCCATCTTCAAGGAACAAAAAGCTGTCTTGCTCTGTATAGTAGCTAAAACTATAGGAATGATAGTTGAAAAGTTTGCCTCAAATAACATTAGCTTCCCCTTGCAAGAGTCCATCCCTGAACCTTATTCCTCTTGGTGCAAAAACTTCCTAAAAGAGAGGAGCTCCCCTCAGTCTAAAAGAATCACTTGCAGAGCAGGTCAACCTAGCCGAACCCTTCTGTGGGAGTTACATCTACCCAGTAATGAATTTAAGTCCTGGCTCAGGGAGAAAAACTCATTTGCTTTCTTTTTTAATGGTGCTTCGAAAGGTAATCCAGGGGTGGCAGGCGCAGGGGGGGATTCTTTTGGATCCCAGAGGATATGTAGAACAAACTTTCATGTGGGGATTAGGTAACAGAACCAACAATGAAGCTGAGTGGCTGGCTCTTATCCAACGCCTTCATCTTCTAAGCACTAAGAAGCTTCGGAAGGTTCTGATATTCAGAGATTCCAGGCATGTCATCTACAAACTAATCAACAGATACCCTATTGGAGCAATTAAATGCCACCGTCTATTTAAAAAAGATAAGCTTCTCATGCCTAAATCTTATGAGGCTTTTCACATCCTTTGGCATAATAACACAGCGGCAGACAGTTTGGCTAATGTGGGCGCCACTCTCCCACAAGGTCATTATAGTCAGGATGGAAATCATCCTATCCTCAAATTCATTCCCTAAATGAGGTGCTGGAAGCCCTCCCCCTCTCCCCCCCGATCTCTCTATGTGTGGATTACCATAATGAAGTTCTTAACCCTCATTAAAAATTTTGGAAGCCTTAAAGCCCCCCTTCTTTCTCCTTCCTTTCCCTTTTTCACTCCCCTCTCTTTATCCTTATCCCCTTATCCCTCCTTCCTCTTCTCCCTAAGCCCCCTTCTCTATCCCCCACTCCTTTTCCCCCCTCCTCCTTTCTACCCCTCTCCCCACATCACTTCATTGCAGCTGGCATCCATTCCTCTCAACCTCTCGATGGTTCCAAGCATTTACTGATCTATCTCGCCAGATTCCTTCCCTCTGCCGCGTGGACTCTCTCATGTCTACTCTTCATCTCGATCTCTGCAGGAATTAAGATCATCTGGCCCTTGGTTAATTTCTCTCCCTCTTTGCACGTCTGTGCTCCCCTTGTCCATAATTCTATGTCATCTCCTTGCAGCGACATGCTTATTTACTCTGCTCTAGACCTTGGCTCTGGTTCTCTTGAAGCTGTGCGAATTCTCCTAAATGTGGTAGCAGGTGTTGAAGGAGGGAGGCTGCTGGGTATCCTGTGGCAAGCTCTCCCTCTCACTCGTTCCTTTGTGAAGGAGAGGATTGCTCTCGCAGCCTTCTCCAATTGTCATTGTAGTTTCCCCTCTGTGTCTTGGTCTTCAAGCCCTAGCTATGGTATAGCTCTTACGTCTTCAGGTGGTTTGAGGCGAAGTTCTATCTTGGGCTTTCTTTGTACCAGGTGGCAGGAAGGTGTTGTGGGTACTTTGGTTTGTTCAGAAAGGCACGGGGGTTCTGTGTTGCAGCAGGAACTTACATTGCTCAGTCGTTTTCTTGGTGTTCCCTCGGTTGAGATTCAGGATTGTGTCCTAGTTGCTCGTTCCCTACACAGTCAATTTGCTTGCATTGAGATCTCTGCTGAAGCTGAAAGAATGTCTCAAGTAGGGGAAAATGCAGGAATAATGGATATTAAGAAGAACCTGCAATGCCTGTATGAGATGACAGCAATTGGAGTCATGGACAACAAAGAAATAGCGTCGAAAATCAAAAGCATGGGGGAAACAGTGAGTTACACCTCCTTACAGATCAGTAACCACGATGCTCAGATAGATGATACTGAAAGTAACCTGTGCGAGATTATGGGAAAAGTGGACAGGATTCAGGAAGATATTGAGCGTTTGATCACCATGAATCAGGGAAGCAGGGTGAATGGAGCAACTACAGAAGCCGAGTGCCCAATGGAGGAAGAATCAGTAGTGCAACCTAAGAATTTCAGAGGCAATTTTTAATCTATTTTCTTTACTTATGGTTATATGTTTTAATGTCTTTTGTTATGTAAACAGTTTATAAGGGTATATACTACCCGAACCACTAGCTATTTTGAAAGATCTTTGTGTGAATTTTTTTGGAAAACCCTTAGGTTCAGCCTTCTGTGCAGCAATTTTGATCTGCAGGAATACTTTGTCTTATCACTGTTGTAATGAATGGCTGTGCACAGCTTGTTTTATAAAATCCTTTTTTAGTTTTTGTTAAAAAAAAAAAGATATTATGATATACACATGCCAAATCTAATTAGATCAATGGTAGGCATAACTTGAGATTAGACAAAATCTACAACCCTTTTGTTGTCATTGGAGTTTCAAATTATTACATAACTATCACAATATTCATTTTTATTGTTGTCATTGTATTTGCCAACTACTACATAAGTATCATAATGTTCATTTTATTTAATCATGTTATTGAATTTCCAAATATTATAGAATTATCACAATGTTCATTTTATTTGTTGTCATTGAATTTTATAACTACTACATAACTATCAAAATGTTCATTTCATTTGTTTTCATACTGAATTTTCCAACTAATACATAACTATCACAATTTTCATTTCAAATAAAAATGAGGGTTCTAAAATGACACATGAATAGTTATTTCAATCAACAAATGTTGAGACTTGGAGCTCACATGAGGCTATACAAACAGTTTTTTAACAAATAACAAAGCAAAAATTGAAATTACATTTAACTTGAAATTGTTAGTAACTTAGAAAATTGAGAATAGCTAAATATGTACACTTTAACTTGAAAATTGTTAGTAACTTAGAAAGTGTACATTTAATTTGAAAATGGTGATATTAAAGTTTGAAAATTACACATTTTACTTGACAATTTTTAATAGCTTGAAAATTGGAAAGTGTAAATGTCGTTTGAAAATTGTTCCATTAATATTGAAAATTGTTAGTCACTTGAAAATTATCTATTTAACTTAAAAAGTGTTACAAATTTTGAAATATAAACAACAAATTTAAGA
Source organism: Pseudotsuga menziesii (assembly GCA_001517045.1). Classification (NCBI taxonomy): domain Eukaryota; kingdom Viridiplantae; phylum Streptophyta; class Pinopsida; order Pinales; family Pinaceae; genus Pseudotsuga; species Pseudotsuga menziesii. The sequence continues at coordinate 77,407 of LPNX010141431.1, forward strand.
AATAAATAAGAATCTCATTACAAAAAAAAAGTAGTTAAGAAATTCTTAGGAAATAGTTAAAAAAATTAAAATTGTTACATATTTTTAAATATAAATAACAATATGTTAATCATTACAAACAAAATATTGTATGGCTAAGATGAAAAAAAATAGTTAGTAATAGATAACTAATTATTTGTGAAATATAAAATATGGAATTTAAATTATGTAGCATGTAATTCAAAAATTACCATAGTTGTCCTCCATTGGATTTTGTTGCATCAAAGGTGCATCTTTTTCTTCTCTTAACCATGTTCTTCGTTGCCTCATTCTTCCTTTATTATTTTCAGGATCTTCATCGTCATTTTGTTCATGAGCATGCTTCCTTTGTCATTTTATTTTATTCACCATAAGCTTGAATGACAACAACCAAATATTTCTTCCAATTGCTATAACAAACAACAATATGTTAATATGTATTTTGAAGTAGATCTACAAAGAACTTCATACATGTATAATGAAATCTAATTGAACAGCATGAAATTCACATAGATCTAGTTGAAATCAAACTAACAATTATTTAAACAAGTGTTGTTGGGAAATTGTTTAGTGGTTATATAGAGGTTGGTTTTTCTTTTATTCGAATGGTGGTTGGATAACATTAAATGTCCAACTAGTTTCTTGAGCTCTTTTTTTTTACAAAGACAAAACCTCAATCGAGAAAATTACCTCAATTGAGCTTGAAGAGACCTCAATTGACGGTTTCACGTAACCCTCAATCAAGGTTTCTTTAATCCCTTGATTGAGGTAATTTAAAAACCTCAATCAAACTAATAACTCAATCAAGGGCCTTAAAAACATGCCCATGGCCCTTTTCTTTGTAGAAAGGAAAATTTGTGTTCCTTTTAGGGGTTTAAACTGGCATTAAATGCACATTAATGGGAAGACTTGATACCGTTGGTTTCATTAATGAATCCTCTATCCATAGACATACAATTTATGAATTTTTATCTTTGTATGTCATTCTTTTTTAAATTTCTGCTAAATATCACCATGAAAAACACTATCGACAACTTTGAATGAGCTCAAAGATAAATCAAGAACATTCAAAATACACATCCAAAAAAATTAAAAAAGTATGCAAGCGCTACATCGATGCATCCTCTTGAAAATGGTGTTTTTTAGTTTTGCAATTTATGCAAACAATCAAAAGATTTGGCGCACACACACACATGTGTGCAAAATGCGATGGTGAGTTTCGAATAATAATAATAAATATAATTTTTTCAGAAAAAATTAAAAGAAAAATATGTACACACTAGTGCATTCTGTCTAAATCATTGCAACACCCCAGTTTTTGACCTTGTGATATTAAATTTCAAATGATGTGAATATTGTATTAAATGATGGCAAAGAGCTCAAGGCCAAGGCCCTGCCATTGATTTTGTGCTTGTGTTCGACGGTTAGAATCAATGCTGATGGTTTATGTGCTAGCTAGGAATGGTATTCTTGAGACATCATGTAAAATACAAATTAATTAAAAACCTATAGCCAGCTATGCGCCGCAAACGTTAAAGAGATGGGGGCATGATTTTCCTAAGGATAAGGGGAGGGGGATGTTTAAACTTGATCCATTTGGTGGGAATGGGAAGAGTTTTGGCAGAAATTTGAAATGGGTAGAGCACCATTTTTGAAAATCGTGTTTTTTATTGTATGGGAAAGGAAAACACCCAAAAACGTATGTCATTCCCTCATGCATGCATGTTTCACCTTCCCTCATGTTTTGGAAAAAAATGGCAGGACGTTTTGTTGAGGGATCATGGATTCATTCAGGGATTCATTTTCATTCAAGCACGCAGACTCATGTAGGGAGCCTCTAGAAGTTTCATCCTTCATGTTAGTTTTGTTTCCTCCTTCATGATTTTCCTATATGTCAATCATTTTCCTAAGCATGCATACCCAGAAACCGTGTTTTACTGATAAACCAACAAGAAGGTTTGGATTCTGTGATTGTATCAGTCGATCTGGCTCATACAATGCTCAGAAGTTCGTAATTGTTGTGTGTGCATGCATTCCTTGGACTCTGTAATGTTTTCTTGAACCTAGAACTGTGATCCTTGTGTGTACATCCTTGTTGGACTCTGTAACATTTCCTTAATTCTAGAACTGTAATTGTTGTATGTACACCCTTGTGTGGTTTCTGAACTAGCTTGGGGAAATTGAAATGGATTCTAGACCTGCCTAATGAACCTACTGTAAAAAGGAACCTCACAAACAGATATGGGGGGGCTGGATTTCTTCTTTGTGCACCCAGGGTAGCACTAGAGAGGGAAGGAATAGCCCGAGGGACTGTGGAGTAGAGAAGGGAATGATTCCTGGTATTGGATGTGTAAATACTTTAGAAGCTAGGCTAGATTTGGTGCAGGTGTCCATAGCTCTGGGATTGAGCTCACTAGGTTAGCAGTCAGACTTTCCATCTCCTTTCCAACCTGATAAACCCAACTGGTAGTTGGCCCGGCTGTGTCTTGTGTGAATTTTGACTATGTGTGAACCACTGCCTGTGTAAGCTTGATAAACCCAACCGTGTTTCCTTAGCTGAGTTTTATTGTATCCTTGGCTATGGGGGAGTCTGCTAGTGTTCCTTATTCCTTGAGGAAATCATGCCCAGTTCGGGGGTGGCAGTGTTGTTGAGAGATTAATGAGCACATTGTCCTATGGTTGGGTGGAATGTTGCATTGACATAGCTGGTTGTGAGACAACCTTCTCGTAAAGATAAGTATTTCTTATGTTTTCAATGCCTGCAACTGTACTTGTTTATAAATGAATATGAATACGATGAATGCTTGAATGGAATGTATTTGATGCAAATGTATATTTCATCAATGATGTATATGTGTATGTAATTTTATTTCAATGAATTTTCTAAGTTGTTATGGAGCTAGATTGATCGGATTCGTGATGGTCTGAATGCTTAAAATCAGTTTTAGACTTAGAAAATTTCATGAACAGATCAAATTTCCACATATTTTTCCTTCCGCAACTTTCTTTCCTCAACCTACGGGATGAGGGATACGGGATGCAGAAATGCACTTTGCAGAATTTTGGACTCCGCATTTTCCCTTCCGCAATTCCATTTCCGCAACTTGTGGGATTCGGGATGTGGAAATGTCGTTTGAAGAAATTTGCTTTCCGCAAATTACGGGATGCAGGATGCAGAAATGTCATTTGGAGAAATCTTCGTTCCACAATTTCCTTTCTGCAATTTGTGGGATTCAAGATGCAGAAATAACTTTTGGTAAATTTTGGATCTGCAACTTCGATCTCCGCAACGGCCACTCCGCATGCGGGATGCGAGATGAGGAATGCAGCATTGTTGGGCTTCAGAATTGTCTTTCATAATGATGTTATTTATACTAATTTCCCATCCTATCTACCATAATTTAATACATCTATGTTCGATAAAGCTATCTTTTACTTTGTTTTATTAATTAAATCTCGTAAATGTAAAGTGAGCCTAAGTCTGTTATTTTTAATGTATTAAATGTAAATCTGACTTTTCATTCATCCCTTCTTCCAGTCTCGAGTTCTGCATTAGGTTTGATAATATGTTTCTTATTGGTTTAAATAACTTGACCTACTTTGTTAGCAAATTGATCTATCTTTGCTCCTTTGTCCTCACTAAAACCTCTCATACATGCATACACAAATTAAAATCATAAGGTTGATAATAAGCTTTTGTTATTATCCAAATGAATAATTATAACTAAAATCATTATTGCAATTATTATTTATAAATAAAAGTTAAATCATAAAATAATATTTAAAAAAAAAGCTTTTATACAAACACGTTGAATAAAAATGGATTCTTAATTCTTAAATAAATTACCATTTTATATAAGTATAAGTCTTTTAACATTCACGAACCATATGGTGGAAAGCCCTTACATATTAAGTTTTAATATATATGAATGTTTTAATTGTATGCATGTGCCTTATTTTAAAATAGACCACGTGGTGATATCATGCAAGGTAGATTGCATAAAGATTGAATGAGAGAATGTTTAACAAAGAATGGATCAATATAAGAAACAAACTCATAAATGGATGGTGATTCAACCAATAGAACTCAAGCACCCACCCATCAATGTGGCTAACAAACCAGCATAAATTTCACTCAGAATCTGTATTTGTGAACTAATTTACGTTACAGGTCATTCGGACGTTCATCCGGACGCCCATTCAGACCATGTGTTTTTAACAGACAACAGAGTTTTGGGCTAGATTTTTGGAAAAACAGAGGCAAAACTAAAAATTTTGGTAGATGGGTTTTGTGTAGAATAGGCCCATTTAGGTCCCTTGTGAGGAATTTTTCCAAAATTCAAATCCATTTAGGATAAATGTGTGCTTATTTGAAACATATTTACCTAGAAAACGTCAAAACGCGGTTGGCTATTTTTCTAAGTTTGTTTCTGTTTTGATGTGTTGTTGTTACAGCAGTAAAGAACCTCTATTTTGAGAAAGAGTTGGTTGACCTACTCTCCCTTGTAATCATTATATAGATACCCCTTTGGTTTTAAAGAGGGGGAGAAAAAAATCCATGTAAACTTTGCTTTAGTTTAATAAAAAGTATTTGTTTCAACTATTGATGAGTATTTCTGTGCTTTGTTGGTGACTAATCTGAGTTAGACACAACCCCTGATTACTTAGAAGGGCCCCTCAACAACCAGAGGTTTTTTCTTGTGTATATTTTGTTATTTTTCTTCATTTGCAGATAAGTAATTGTGATTTCGAGTGTGTATAATTTTGTTTTTCTATAGGTGATGGTTCATTGTTCATAAACTGTAATTTCTAATGTTTATATGTAATTTACATTTCCAAAATTTAAATGACCGGTCATGCATACTTCCTTTCAACTTGTCTTTTAGTTTTTCATTTGCAATAAGATATAATTCGAATTATTCCATTATTTCAAGCTTAGTTTATAATCAAATCCAGTTCTGTTAATTTTCCTGTAGCTGTAGATTAAATTAGTTTACCTTTCAGCTCTATTTTATTATGCAATAGAAATGGTTTCTTTCCTTAGATAATGATTAGTATAGATGGATTTTTGTTATTTCAGCTTTTTAACAGTTTATTTATTGCTTTTCTCACACTGTAGGGTCATATGCATCAACCAACCGGCATCAAGATCCTTTAGTCTGCTCGTTTCCTTAGTTTATATCATTTTATGTCATCCAGACTGTCATTCGGACTATTTGTCCAAACTTTCATCTAGACTGTCTGTCTGAACTGTCATCTATACCTTTGTGCAGCGTTTAATATTCTTTGTTGTGTTTCTATGCTTAATTAGAGTCTAATTTCTAAGGTTTTCGAACTATGTTATTTCCTGTAGTTGGTCAGTACATGCATATATAGTTAGAACCTTGTTTTGAATAGCATAATGTTTTGTTTAAGCTTCATATTCATTTTTTAGTTATTCCTCATCTTTTAGCTTGCCTTAGTTTTCCTTTCTAATTGTACTTTGATCTGTAATTAATAATTTATATTTGATTTCAGAGTTTGTTACCGTTCTAAAACTTGTTGATTCTATCTTTAATCGAGTGTAGACTTGATTTTTGAAGAATAGTTTAATTATATTGCTTTCTTGTAATTACCTAGAATAATTTAATTCATAGTTTGATTTCCTTTTGAGATAGATTAACAAATTTTCTGTTTTTGTTTTGTTTACAAACCAAGTTCACTTCCAACCATTTGAATATACTTAGGTTTACTTACGCCTTCTTGAACTCCAAGTTTAGTTTGCTTTGATTAGTCTATTGTTTTGCGACGCATTTATTTATGCTTGGTCTTTAGAATAATGTTTTTTCTTTGCTCTTGTGAATTTGTAGTTAATTAATCATATTAAAATTATATAAATCAAAGTAGTTAGTTTGCTTGCATAGAAGTAGAAAAGTTTTATGATTCAAAGGAATTAGTTTACAAGTTTGCAGAGTTTAGATACTTAGTAGTCAGCTGCAATTAAATTCTTAGATAGATCTTTCATTCTGCACAAATAAAATAGATCTCCAATTCATAGATTAGATTCATAGTTTGCTTAAAGTGGTTTTTTCTCTCATGTTAGTTACTTGTTTTTAGGCCAAGCATTGCTTTCCTAGAATAGTAGTTTCTTTTATTGCAATTAGGCTAGGGTAGTTTAAGCCTTCAGTTCTGCACATATAGTGTTCGTATCTCATAAGCTACCTTATCGGGTTGACAATTAAGTGTTGAGTTAGATAGTGCATATTTTATCCAACAAGCATGCGAGATGCGGGGTGTGAGAGTGAAATTTTGATATGTTTTCGATTTTGTAAGTGAAGCTCTCCGCACTATTGATTTTCTGCAAGATGCTTCTTCATCGTCAATTTGTCTCCGGATGCGGAACTGATAGAGACCGTTGATTTTTGCTGTAGTTCTTCTCATCCATTCGAACTTTCTGCGACTCAGAGAAGATAAAGAATCAATACACTGTCTAGATCAGAATGTTAGCAGGAGGGAAATTCTTTCTTGTGTAGACCTAAAAGAGGATCTTTAAAGAAAAAAAAGGAAACGAGAATCATCGAATGCATGTAGAATCGATTGAGTATAAGAGATGGGTAACTCAGGGAGAAGAAATGATCATGCTTCCTCCTCCAAGGTGGGAGGGGACATGACAGTGTGGTATCCAAGTCAGGTTGAAACTTTGGGCCTCAATGGGCCATGGAGAGCAGTGACAAAGGCAAGATAGCTGCTATTGCAGAAAATAACTATAGCAAGAAGAGTGGTAATTAGCAGAATTGCTAAACTTATCCAACACGATGAAAGATCCATTGACCGATCGCTCCTACAAGAAGTAACTGGTAATTAATTATTTAACTTTCTGAGATTGGCTAACAAACAATGTTGTTAATGCATTTTGTAGAACCACAAGGTAGATTGAAGAATTGATCTTGGTCCGATGTAGGGAGGTCAAAGAAGATCAATGACTAGAAAAGTAATAGTATGAATGATATGCGGGATCCCCGTGAGCACGGAAAAGATGCTATGGGGAAAAAACCAAGGGATCCATAAGAGGGAAGAATGCTCCTAAAATGCTGGAGATGTGGAGGACCCCATTTGTGACATATTTGTTCACATGAAGAAAGGTATGTAAGGCCAGCTTACAACATTAGAGGAAATTTCAACTCAAAATGGGCCTTTTAACTTTTATTCAAATTCCATGTCATCATGTGTTAGCCAATGAAATTGCTTTAAATTTTAAATACCGTATAGGTCTTAAACATTTTTTTAATATAAATTTGGGGATAGGTATCATAAAAAAAACTACTTTTTTTGTTTGTATTTTTGACATATCTCCCTACGTTTTTACTCAAATTTAGATCGGGAGAGCTCGTTGGATGCAGAATTAAATTTTGCATCCAACGAGTACCCACTCGGCATACTTTTGATGGACCCCGCTACCCCAAAAACAAGAAATACCTGAAAAAATGAAATGATGACATCATCATTCTATTTTTTCAGGTATTTCTTGTTTTTGGGGTAGCGGGGTCCGTCAAAAGTATGTCGAATGGGTACTCATTGGATGGGAAATTTAATTCCGTATCCAACAAGCTCTCCCGATCGAAATTTGAGTAAAAACGTAGGGAGCTATGTCAAAAATACAAACAAAAAAGTAGTTTTTTTCTTTTCTTCCTCCAAAATTAATAAATATTATTTTATTATTTTAACTATTATTTATTAGTTCATTTTAGGAGGCCCATTTTGAGTTGAAATTTCATCTAATGTACCCAACGTCATGGAGCTGAGACTATTGGGAAGGAGGAAAAAGAGAGTTTCCCAGATGCTGCAGTTACCATAAGAATCTTGAGGACAGAGTTATAGGATTGCAAGGAAGAAAATAAAAGGTTGCTAAAATCTATGGTAGAACAAAACTAGTTGATTACAACCATGCTGCAGAATGTGGCATATCTCCAAAGGAATATAAACTCTGGGCATCAATTAACAGAGGTAGAAGGGAGTAGGAAAAATTCCCACAAGAAGAATAAAAAGCTTAAACCAAGGAAGAAAGATTTTAAACCTTCTCACCTCCTAAAGCAGCGAAGGCATCCATCACAAGCTATGATTGAACCGACTAGGATAGTGAAGGAAAAACTAAAGGAACCACTCAAATGCTAGGGATGTGGAGGATTCCATTTGCATAGGGATTGTCCACTTGCGAATAGGAATAAAGGCCAAGACCCTAGCACCCAAGAAACTAAAACTATGGGTTAGGAAGCAATGATTATTCCTAAAATTTAGGTAGCGTTAGAAGACCACCAGGAATGTCATAACTTGACTATGGTGGAAGTTGAGGATGAGATTTCTAAACAGACTGTTTCTGTTTTGATTGACCCTGGTGTTGAGGCTTGGAAAATCATAGGTAACAACAGTTAGGGATTCTCCCCAATAAACGTTCCCAATTAGTCCGTTACTGTTTGGTATGGGGAATCTGTTCAGTTTACGATCCGGCTACCATAGGTCAAGTAACAAATTAAAAGGTTTTACCGGTTACGGTCTGGTCCACCATGTATATTTTTAGTTTTTTGTATTTAAGTTATGATGTGCAAGTCCCTATCTAAAATGCATATTGATAGAGATAATGAGGAGTGTCACAATGTAATGTGCAGGTTCTTAACTCTTGTCTTAACTCTCTCGCATCCAAATCACACACAGCAAGAAACTAAATATTACTAACTAACCTATCCCTAGGGAGCATAATTAACAGTTAACAATGAGTAATGTACTTCTGCAAATGTATTATGAACAATTATAGATAGCTGTTATTTATTTCAGAACACATGAACATTAATAAAAATATGGACAACAAGCTAGCTTATTGTTTATGACAACCTTCATTACTCATAGTGGAAATTTCATAAAATAAACTATAAGACATTCATAACATAAACAGTAATGCAATGAGTTAGAACAATCTCACAGTTAATGGACATAAGATGAAAATGAAATAGTTCACATTCAACTGATCCATAGAAAAGCATCTGAAACATTCCACCAAACTTTCTCCAACAGAAACTTGTAATTCTTTATTGCAAAAGGAAATAGTTATTCTTACAATATACTCTCAAAAATTGCTTGGGAAAAAAGTCTTTTCTACATCTAACTCTCCTATATTTATACAAAAAAAGCCTAAACCTTTGGGCTGCCCCCAAATGACTTTTGGGCTTCCCCAACCTTTTGATCCCAAAATTTTGTCTTGTAGTGAGTGCTCATGATTTATACAATATATTACATTTTAAAACAAAATTTAATAGAACACTTTTATGAAGAGGGCCCTGCTTGGTCATTAATGAACTTTTTCCATGCCTGGGCCTCTACTGCTATGCTTTCAAAATTGGAGCATTCAAGGAAGCAGATATTTATCTCATACTTAGCAGCATGATTCTTAACCACTTCTATTCTCGCCCGAATCAGGCACAGCTGGTATTCTAGTAAGTGGATACTTGCTGTTGCATGAGCCACTGCATTCTTCAGAATATGCTCATCTAGATCCTTGACTTGTTGGATCTCCTGCTCATCTTACTGATACCTATTCTGTAGATTTTCTATGAATAGTTCATGTTCTAGTATCGCATCCAGTATTTTACCTACAGAAACCTAGCATCTATTGTATGTGACTAGCATTCTTCTATAGTATTCAGCACAAAACCCTTTTGTTTTCTTTACCATCTTCTTGAATTCTTTCGCAGTATTTATTGCAAACTCCAATAAGTCATAATCCTACTTTAAACTATGTCGATATTTAGTTGGTAGCTCCGTAGGGGTTCCCTCATTTGTTTCTATCCACATTATCCTTCCTGTTAGGACTTCCAAAATATCTTGAGATCTGTCTACAAAATATGAAGTGGTGTCCAAGATTTCTTCTAATATGCTATCTATTTGTAGAATCTTACACCTTTCTTCCTCAATGCGCATTTGCAGATGGTGGATCTTTCTTCTCTGAGTTAGAACATGCTACTTCAAAGGCTAGACATCCATCTTCTGTTCCATAGCATCTTTCAGTGATGTTGTCAATGAAGCATTCTGTCCCTCCAAAACTACTACCTACATTTGATATTGTTTCTCCTTTTCGTCCATGGAATCCTTCTCTGATTCTAACTTAGTGACCTTGTTTTGAAACTGGACCTTCTATGCACCTAGAGTTTCGTATGACACTGAAAGGTCATTTTTCTTAGTTCTCATCATTTGATGCTCTAGCTGTAGCCTCTGTAATTCTACTAAGCTGTTCTGAGCAAATTTTTCTGTTTTCTCCACAAAAACTTCTAAGGACATCTTACTTGCCTGCAGAGTCTAGAGTTCTATCTTCGAAGTCCTCACTTCATTATGCATATCCTCAAATTTCCTCTTTAACTTATGACCTTCATCCCTCTCTTTCTTGAAAGTTTCGTTTAATTGTGATGCATTATTTTTTTATTGCTCAAGTTCTATCATAAGCCTATCTACATTTTCTTCAGTGGCCTGGGTTAAGGCCACCCCAGCTCTAGCTATCAGTCGTGGATCTGCACCTATTCCATACACCATAGTTTTCTCAGTTATCATCTTTCCTGATTGTCTTCCTGTTTCAACCTTGTTTGTGGTTCTTTTGACAATCCTTTTCTTCTCCTTGTCATAGAAAATGGTGCTGAGATTGGGGACCTCTTCTCCTTCTTTCTGCATGAAAGGTATCAAATTCATTCCATAAAACACAGCTTGCCCTTGAGTTCTGCCAGAAGTTACAGCAGGCTCCTAGGAATTAGGATTATCTTGTTGCCCTTGGTCTGTATGATCATGGTCATCCTGTGTATCTATCGGGTCAGTAGTCTGCTGATCTTTCTTAGATCCTGCTAATCTTAGACCCTCACTTTCATCTTGTCTTTTCTTTATCTCTGCTTCTTCATTTCTCTTTCTCTCCTCCTCTTCCTTCTTTGTTGCTTCCTCTATAGCTCTCCTTCTTTCTTCTTCTTCATGCTTTAGCCAGCTTTCTACCTCTTGCGCTAGCCTTCTAGCATCTTCTTCTCTTTTTCTGTCATCTTCTTCTTCAGCTGTCTTCTGTGTGGTTTTTTCCTTTCTGCCTACAATGGTGATTTTCTATTTAAATATCTTCTTTAATGCAGTCATATTCTTTGCATTTCTGAAGATTTATTCATCCTTGTCCCGAAAATTTGTGTATTCAAAATGAACATTTGATTCCTTGCAATGCTCTACAACCTTATTTTGGGAGTCATTCTGGTGAAAGTTCATCTCACCAAAATGGAAGTGCTTCAGCTCCTGCATGAATTCTACAGTCAGTTTCACCTTTGAAAATTTATAACTCCCTAGCCAAAAAGGTATGGCAGGATATGCTGCCTTCTTATCTTTGAACAAGAAGCTTCCAACACCATCAATGTATACCGAAGGTGCCCTAGAGCCACCATACATTCTGATATACATCCCCTCATCAGTCATATAATAACTTCCATATTCTTCAATAACTTTGAACGCTTCCTCTGACACGTAGTTGCATTCAGTCAGGAAAATTAGGGTGTACAAAGGCATGATGAAGTGTTCACATATCTCTTTGTAGTGGCTATAGTATATGTGTGACCAAAATAATTTGTATGCAGTGTATACAGGGGTCCTGACCCTATCCCAATTACACCTCAAGGGTGGAAAGGACTGGGTACATAATATACAATCAACTAAGATAGAGCTCATGTAGAACTCTGACTTCTTATGTGATACCCCTCCCAAAGCTGAAGATATGCATGCAGAGAGGCTATTGGATACTATTTTTTCCCAATTGAATATGGTCCCTTGAGTGGCAAAATAGAAAATGATTGGTATCCATCCCATTTTGAATCTTTTTCTGTGAGCTCTCCTAAATATTCTATTCAGCATCAATGCTATAAATCTGTAAGGGGTCTGGAGAGTGGTTGTATCATATTCTCCTGATGGCCTGGTTTGAAAGTTCTTCCCTGGTATCATAATTCTTTTGACTGTTTCAACCAGGTCCAAATTTGTCTCCTTCAACCAGCTTTCAGTTAAGTAAATTTGAGCAGGAGGCAAGTGATATGTCGTTGAGACCTCAGCAGGACTGTATGCAACATATCCCTATTTGGCAGTATTTTCTAGGATCATTGTAGTTACATCTATCCTAGGTAGAATCCATCCGATCACCTCTGAGGAGGGGAACAACTCCAGTCTTGTGGTTACCTTCATAAGAGTTGACTTCTTGATATTTGCATAAATAATCAGTTCTTCAAATCCTGTGTCAGGCACATTCTGATTTACAATCATCCTATATATTTCACCCCATTTATAATCAGGCTCTACCCCAGTGGTAGCTTTAGTATCTTCATATATGTATTCCACCTTAGTGATGATTTCAACTTCTGGTTCTACCTCGGCAATAAGAGCCTTCTTCTTTTGTATTTTAGACATATCTCCTTTGAAATAGTTGCCCTGTCATAAACACCACATGTTCTTAGACCATTTGAGCTTTTAGTTAGTGTTTTAATAATGAAGAAAACTGTAAAACCTATTTACCTCTTCCATATGCATTCTCACAGATAAACTATACAGAGTATTAATGCATAAAATAAAATGACAAGGCAAAATAAATCTTCTTAGTCCACTGTCTGCACTAAAATGCAACCCTAATAGAAAATGCATCATTTAAAGCAGACCGCATTCTAACTCTTCACTAAACATGAACCACCCTATCAGTATGGCTAATCTTTGAAATGTGGGACCCTATACAGTGCTCTCATCGCGGGAATCCCCAACTTGACCAAAAATAAAAAACCCTCCATCGTCCCTGAAAATAGGGTAAAATCATATGAACACTGAAAAAACTCCCCCTCGGATGGCCATAAGCAACCCCAAGATAGTCGGTGTAGACAACATAGCACTTGCCTGCACCAACTACCTAATCCTTCAAAACGGGATAGAGCGTCCATAATAGCTCAAAAACAGGCTCAAGAAACCCCCACCGCCAAAACTGTCAAACTAACTGATACCTCACACCGCAAGGATAAATATTCATTTTAAACTACTAACTGCACAACTGCGGGAAAACCTAACCAGGGTAAGACCCTAGTTCCCAAAACGACCAATAAAATCAAGAGAAAAGAGAAACCATGGTTGGCCTACCTAACAAGCAAGCTGTGTAGTCGGTGAGACGACCCAAGAACCTCCATGATAGAAAACCAATCGAATGGAAATTAGATAGCTGGGCACAATGGTACAACTCGATTCAATAAGGACGGAGTCGACGGGTTTTTCAACTAGGATAATAATAAAAAAATACCTTGCCCCAATACATAGAATTTTCGGTAAGAAATGGCTAGAAAAAACCCCTATCGGTGGTTGTAACCACTAATGCATCAACAGGATAGTTTACAAGATAGCTGCAACAGCGGAAGACATACAAACTATGGGTTCTGTGGCCAAATAAAAAACTTTGGCAATTGGAGGCTCTAAGCACTATGGATCGATGACTTTAAAACTAAGCACATCCATAGTGTCGGTGCTTCAAAGATGAAAGCTTCCGCAGTGTCGGCAATATAAAGCACTAAATGCCTCCATCGGCACGTATCAGAGATTGGAACCACTAATAACTAACTCATCGGAACCTTGAGACACAAAATAATCCGTAGTGTCAACGAGACAAACAACAAGGCCTCTGAAACAACGGCATTGTAGAACACTAAAACTCCGACCACTTGTAAAAAACAATCCGATAGAGAAAACAAAATCATCGAAAAGCAAAGGTTTGAGCAATAAAAACCGTGAAATTTGCGAGAATAATAACTATCCGTCAGCACGTTCTCTATTTGCCCTCCAAAATGGCGGTGATATAGAAGACTAATGCCCCCATTCACACATCAATAGACTTTCGATAACGATAAGAAAAATCATCGAACAATAAAAAAAATGTTAAGTGTTCGAAAGACTTATGGCTGGGCAACGGTAATATTAGTTCATTTAAATTCTGAAACAGCGGAAAAATAATCAATCAATCATCTGACTTCTTCTTTGAGAAACAGATTGTTTTGACAATAAATACCAACATGCTGAATTCTTCTAGATGTCTAGATTTCCCAAATAGAAAATCTATGTACTTTTAATCATTGATGATAGTCCAATTTAGGGAAAATGGAAACCAAGATTTCAAAGTCTAAATAACTCTTTTGAGGCCAGGGATATGAATTTCATTTTTTACCTCTTTCTTTGGGTATCTCCCAGCCTAGACACCACAGGATCATAACATATGGTAAACATAAATATTCGTTTGTTCCTCATTCCCATGCCATTTTGTACTTTTGTGCTTTTGGACCTTTTTGTCCTTTATAAGTCCTCCTGCATGCCTTCTTTCTGAATTTTTTTATTTAGGCTCCTCTATCCATAGTGTTCTTTTGTGTGAGAGATGTATTGATTTTCAGCTCATGGACGGAGAAGAACTTTGGCAATCTTGTACTCATATGGTTTAGTACTTTGTTTTGATACATATTTATTTCTTAGGAGATTATGACTCTTATTTTCCTTTTGGCTTTCAATTCTTGGCATGGGATCATTTATATATAATATACTGTTTACCATGCTTCCTCTCCATGGGTCTTTGTTGTCACCCCCTAAGACATTTTAAATGTGATATGGATGGAGCCTCAAAATATTATTCCAGACCTTTTGATCTTGAGTTATTTTACAAGGATTAAGTAGGACTTCAATGTGTTCATAGCCATTTAGGAAAACTACTAAACTAGAAGAAGTTCTTTCAAATAAATCAATAGCACACAGTCTTATAATCAAGTATTTTAGTTATTCCATAATTCTGATGAACTCCATGCAACCAAAAGTTGTGCTTCTTTATCAAAATCAACCAAAATCTAACTAAAACAAAACCAAATAAAATAAATCCAAACAACACAAAGGAATCAGTTTATTTATGTACAAGATAACCAAGAAATAAAAATCAAGAAAAATAAGGTTTGAGAACTAAACCATTAACTGGTAAGTTCTCTTCCCACCCCTGTAGATCTTGTAACTTGTAAGTTTAGGGGCCAAGCCTGGCTGCAATCTGAAAAGGGCCTACCCATAACTGTTGAAACTTAGTGTGCTTCCCCTTTTCATCATGCCGATGATCCCACTTAAGAACCAGATCTCCCACTTCGAATTCCTTGTTTCTAGCTTTATGCTTATCAAACCAACGTTTCACTACTTCTTTTTGATGCTTAAATCGTACTTTGGATTTGGACCTAGACTCTTCCGACTTCAAAAGATTATAGATTCTAATCTATAGGATTTCATTATCAGTACCTCTATACTCCTGAGCCAATATGGAAGAAGGTAACATGATGTTGGGAGGAATAATAACTTCTTTTCTGTAAACAAGGGTGTATGGTGACACACCTAAGGAACTCTTGGGTGTGACTCTATCAGCCCAAAGAGAATTAGGTAACTCTAAGTTCCAACTTCTCTGATTTTCTATCATGGTTTTCTTTAGAATTCTAATAAAATTCTTATTTGTAGATTCTGTCAAACCATTTCCTTGTGGGTAGTAGTTTGCAGAATAATGCAACTTAATTCCTCTTTCATTAGAAAAAGCAGTTAATTTAATAGAAGAAAAATAAGTAGCATTATCAAAAACCAGGGAAATTGGAACCCCGAACCTGGTCATAATATGATCTTGTAGGAAATCCATGACTGCATCTTCATTCACTTTGCGTAACGGAATGGCATCGACCCATCGGGTGAAGTAGTCAATTTCCGTCAAAATGTATTTGTGCTGTAAGGAAGAATTTGGTTTTATCTCTCCAATGATATCAATCCCCCATTGCTCGAATGGTTCTGTTATCATTACTGGTTTTAAAGGCCCTGCTGATTTGGCTTGTCTTCCAACATACCTTTGGCAAATATCACACTTTTTGACATGAGCATGAGCATATTTAAACAGTGTGGGCTAGTAATACCCGGCTCTAAGAATCTTATGGGCTGTTGTATCTCTAGAAAAATGACCTCTTGCAGGCCCATCATGCAGTTTTGTTATGACCTTCTTCGCATCTTCTTGTTCTAAGCACCTGAGAAGAAATCCATCATAATTCTTTCTGAATAATATTCCATCAATGATCTGATATGAAGCTGATTTAAGGCGTAATGCTCTTCATTGTTTGGAATTCCAATGTTCGAGCAAATATCCTTATTGAAGGTAATGAACAAGGTATCGATACTAGGAATCTGGAGCTGTGAATAGAGGACATACATTCACCATATGTAACTCAACTTCATTGTCCCAACTGTTTTCTTCATTGTCTTTACCTTCAGCCATTAGTTTACACTGTCCTTGCCCTTTAACTATGGATGCTGGTTTGAATTCAAGGTCATATTCTTGTAAAGTTATTACCCAGTTGCCTCTTATTTCTCCTAATTCTTTTTGTACAAAAAGAGATCTTACAGCTGGGTGTGGAACTATTACCTTAGTATGGTTCTTAAGTATGTATGGTCTGAATTGCTTTACTGCTTTGAAAACTACATAAGCTTGTTTATCAACAGCTGGATAGTTCAATTTATCTCCCTGCATACTAGTGCTCATAAATGATACAGGGTACTCATCTCCCCCATCTTCCTTTTGTGTAAGCACCGCTGCCAATGAATCATCGAATGCGAAAGTGTACAAAATAAAATCTTTTTTAAAATTTGGTCTTTTGAGAGATGGTGCATGAGCAATAGATGTATTTATCTTAATAAATGCATTCTTCTCCACATCAGTCCATTTGAATTGTACAATTTGTTTCACCATTTGCTACAAAGGTTTGACAATTTGAGCAAAATCTGGTACAAACCTTCGCACAAAATTAATTGTCTCTATGAATGATTGCTTACCTTTTTTGTTATGGGGTAAAGGGATATGTTCTATGGCTTTAATCCTTTATAGGTATATGGAGATCCCTTTCTTAGAAACAACATGACCTAGTAGCTTTCCTTCAATGACTACAAACACACATTTCTTAGGATTAAGTGAAATACCATATTTTTGACAACGCTCGAAAATTTGTCTCAGATGGAATGCATGTTCCTCTCTCTTTTTTGAAAATATTGTGACATCATTGATATATACCACAATAATATGGCCAATCAAACCACGGAAATCTATATCCATGGCCCTCTGGAAAGTAGCTCCAGCATTGATGCGTCCAAAGGGCATTCTTCTGTAAGCAAAAGTTCCCCACTTTGTTCTGAATGTATTTTTAAGTCTCTCCTCTTCAGCTACTAATACTTGATTACAGCCAAAGAATCCATCTAATAATGAAAATAATTCAGAACCTAAAACCATCTGCAATATCTATTCCATGGGTGGAACTGGATAGTTATCTTTATCTGAAGCACAATTGATGTTTCTGAAATCTACACAGAGCCTGATTTCTCTGGATTTCTTTCTTACTGGCACCAAATTCAAAACCAATTCCGAATGTCTAACTTTGAATATAATTTTAGCATCCAACAACTTTTTTACTTCACTCTGAATCAAAGGTTCCAGCTTTGGATGCATCTTCCTTAAAGGCTGTTGGTAAGGCTTAACTCCAGCTTTAATCAGGATGACATGTTGTATAATATTTGTGTCATATGTTTTAAGCTCTTCATATGTCCAAGAAAACACATATTTGTACTGTTTGAATAGACTAATGAACTTACTCCTTTCACCCGGAGAACAACACTTTCCCAAATTTACATATCTAGGTTTAGCTTCAGTCCCCAAATTTATTAGCTCAAATTGCAAGGATCAGCTATGAGTCTTGGCATTCACTGGCTTTCTAAACTTGTTGTTTAAGTCAAGCATTCATTCCAAGGTTCTGAATCCCTTAGGAATAAAATTCCCAAATTTTAATTCTGCTTGATGTTCTTCATCATCTATTATTACTCCTTTGAAAGTCTCATCATTCATCAAGCATTCCAAAATTTGTTGATCATCGTCAAAAACCCATAAATTGGTGATCGTATCTGGAACAGAAGGCCTAAAAAGTAATTCAATAGAGCATCTATTATTAGAAGGTACTAGCCTTGCAGCTGAGGTAGCTATTAAATCAGCTGCTGCATTCTTTAATCTAGGAATGGATACAATATTGAATGCATGAAAGTATATAAGAAAATCCCAAACTTTGTTTTGATAGGCTTTTAAATGTGGTGAAATACAATGTATCTTATTTCGAATTTGCTTAACAACAATTTTAGAGTCTCCATATACTTTCATATTTTTCACTTTTAGTTCTATTGCCTTTTTCAGTCCCTGAAGTAGTGCTTCATACTCGGTTGTATTATTTGTACATTCAAACTCTAATCTACAAGAAAGAAAATATTTATTTTTCTTTGGATCAATCAGGACACAGCCAGCTCTTGATCCTTCCAATGTTTTAGATCCATGAAAATAAAGGGCCCAAAAACTATCTACTTCTACTGGACTTGAATTAAAAACTTCATCTGAAACTAAATCTACTATTTTATAGTCAATTTCATCAGCCCGTGAAAATCGAAGGAGATCGGGTTGGGTGTCAGATAAACTACTGGCTTCTTCAGCTTGGTAATTTCCCGGTTCTAATTCAATGAAATAATTTCCCAACACAGAATTCACTGGTTCCTTTTTTTCTTCCAATTGAGTAATATTGTGCTTCATCTGAGGTTCTATTAATATTTTTATCTGATTGGGACTTCCCTTATGAGGTAACCACATATGTGACCAATCTGATGCGAAGTGTCCATTTAGCCTTGCCGACTAGTCTCGACTCAAAACAAGTCCATAAGCATCTGGAATGTCTGCAACTACAATATCAATGTACTGACATACCTTCTCATTTGCAGATAAGCAAATCATGACATCTTCCATTTCTCCAACTACTTTCACAGTCATTCTGTCTAATTGAATAACCTGCCAAGTGGATGGTTTAGGCTGTCCATTAATTCTCTTGTATACTGAAAGTGGCATAACATTGATTGATGCCCCTGAGTCTACTAAACAGTTGTGCACATTATAGTTGAAAATCTCAAAAGTTAGGAGAAATGGTGGGGTTCTAAACTTAGACTTACCTCCCACACTTGCTTCACTAATTTCTTCTTCAGGTTGGTTGTTAGTGGGAAGCTCTTCTTCTAGTACTTCAAGTGCTTTTAACAATTTTTCCTTTTGTTGAGGTACATTACACATTTCAAATAATGAGATATTTTCCTTAGCCTTTTTAATGTCTTCCACAATATAATACCCCATCTCAGGTGTTTTGAGATTCTTCTTGACATTATCAACCTTGTCTTCAATAGGCTTAATAGGCGTGTTAATTCTCTTAGGATCTTGACTTGTGATGGTAAATTCAGGTATTTTATCAGTTGTAGTGTTCCTCTGTACCTTCTTCATATTTTCTTGAAGTTTCTTGATCTTCGAAAGTATGGAATTATCTTCTTTTAACAACCTATGACTTCTTGTTGTCACATTTGTTTCTGATGTTTCTTCTTGTTTCAGAGAACCTTTTTCTTCTATATCAAACATTGAGACACAGTCCCATAAAACCAGAGCATCCTCTTCTTGCTTTTCTATGGGTTGATTGTCATTTTCTTCCTCCTTATTAGTTTATGTTAGTTTGGAGTCCAATAACTGATTCATTACCAATGTCATAGAATTTATCCATTGGGGGAAACTCCTCTTAGAATGCGGCTGTAGATGAAAGGTGCAAAAATTATCCATGCCTACATCAGTTAAATTCATTGCTGTAGGACCGTGTGGAGGTAGTTTAGATTGATTATTGTCTTCCCTCCTTTTATATTAAGGCTTATATGATTTATTAGCTTCCTTTCCTTTTTCCAAATCTATTACTCTGTTGGATAGCTTCTGCATCATCTTCACCATCCCTTCAAAATCCTATGATCACTCATCCTCAGGCTTAGTCAGTAATAAAGGTTTCTTACCAAAAAAAATTTCTTCCGACTGCACAGGATAATTTTCTATGCTCTCCATCTCAGCCTCTACCCTCTCAGCCTCTTCATAGGTTTCTGATAATGTAGGTTTGACTGATATCTTAGCAAACATGGCCAAGTCAGGCCCTAAAACTGAAGTATAATATTCAATCAGATATTTTTCAGGTGGCTTATCGGCTGCAGTAATTTTTTTTTAGATAAGCAACAAATATTTGAGTGAAATTATGCACCTTTTCCTTCCTTTCTTTCTTTAAAGTGCATAACCCTTTCATTAAAGCTACATCAGTTTTCTAAACTACATATTTACTTCTAAATATTCTCTCAAATGTGTCACAGTCTGTGATTGAATTTGCAGGAAGAGAAAAATACCATGAGGTTGTTGCTCCTTTCAGGGTGTGGGGAAACAATCTACAGACCACATATTCATGCTCTCCTGCTCGTAGTCCTTCTATAGCCAAGTAAAAAATTTGCAAATGATCATATACCAGAATTTTTTCACTTGGGTCAAACTTAGGCAACATTTTGTCAAAAGCTTGAGGCAAATCATGCAAGGGAGCTGCCAGGCTTAAAGGTGACCTAGCCTTCCAAGTAGGTGGTGGATTCGGTTGGTTTGCATTTACATGAGCCATGATTTTGAGTGGAGAATGAGGTGATGACTGAATAGGGGTATGAACACGTGAACAGTAAGGTGTATCTAGCTCCAATTGATTCAAAGGTTGGTCAACTTCCTGTAAGGTTGCTTTTACCAGTTCTTCAAGGTCTTCTACCAACACGAAGTCTTCAAATTTAGGGAGATCCTTTTTCTGATATTCTCTTCTAGGTAAGACAGGAATAATCAGCAATCCTCCGATCTTCTTTGCATATGCCCTAGTAATTCTTCTCAAATCATCAACTACTTCATTATCGATAGAATACAGATGCTATTTACCCTTCTCTTCCAGATTTGGATTGGGAAACAAACTTCTTTCAAAACTTTCACCGGTGGAGTAATTTCGAGAAAATGGGTTTCCTCAGCCAGCCATGCACTAGAGGCCCTCCTTCTAGCGCCAAAAACTATTGAGGCCTAGAAAATCACAGATAACAACAGTTAGGGATTCTCCCCAATAAATGTTCCCAACTAGACCGTTACTGTTTGGTATGGGGAATCCGTTCAGTTTACGGTTCGGCTACCTTAGATCAAGTAACAAATTAAAAGGTTTTACCGGTTACGGCCCGGTCCACCGTGTATATTTTTAGTTTTTTGTATTTAATTCATGATGTGCAAATGCCTATCTAACATGCAGATTGATAGAGATAATGAGGAGTGTCACAATGTGATGCGCAGGTTCTTACCTCTTGTCTTAACTCTCTTGCATCTAAATCACACACAACAAGAAACTAAATATTAATAACTAACCTATCCCTAGGTAGCAGAATTAACAGTTAACAATGAGTAATGTACTTCTGCACATGTATTATGAACAATTATAGATAGTTGTTATTTATTTTAGAACACATGAACAATAATAAAAATATGGACAAAGAGCTAGCTTATTGTTTACGACAACCTTCATTATTCACAGTGGAAATTTCACAGAATAAACTATAAGACATTCATAACATAAACAGTTATGCAATGAGTTAGAACGATCTCACAGTTAATGGAGATATTCTGAAAATGAAATAGTTCACATTCAACTGATCCATAGCAAAGCATCTGAAACATTCCACCAAACTTTCTCCAATAGACACTTGTAATTCTTTATTGCAAAAGGAAATAGTTCTTCTTACAATATACTCTTAAAAATTTCTTGGAGAAAATTATTTTCTACATCTAACTCTCCTATATTTATACAAAAAAGCCTAAACGTTCGGGCTGCCCCCAAATGACTTTTGGGCTTCCCCAACCTTTCGATCCCAAAATTTTGTCTTGTAGTGAGTGCTCATGATTTAGACAATATATTACATTTTAAAATAAAATTTAATAGAACACTTTTATGAAGAGGGCCCCGCTTGGTCATTAATGAACTTTTTCCATGCCTGGGACTCTGCTTCTATGCTTTAAAAATCAGAGGGTTCAAGGAAGTAGATATTTATCTCATACTTAGCAGCCTGATTCTTAACCAGTTCTATTCTCACCGGACTTAGGTGCAGCTGGTCTTCTAGTAAGTGGATACTTACTGCTACATGAGCCACTGCATTCTTCAGAATCTGCTCATCTAGATCCTTGACTTGTTGGATCTCCTGCTCATCTTCCCGATACCTATTCTGTAGATGTTCTATGAACAACTCATTTTCTGGTATCGCATCAAGTCTTTTACCTGCAGAAACCTAGCATCTATTGTATGTGACTAACATTCTTCTATAGTATTCAGCACATAACCCTTTTGTTTTCTTTACCATCTTCTTGAATTCTTCTGCAGTATTTATTGAAAACTCCAATAAGTCATAATCCTGCTTTAAACTATGTCGATCTTTAGCTGGTAGCTCCATAGGGGTTTCCTCATTTGTTTCTATCCACACTATCCTTCCTGTTAGGACTTCCAAAATATATTGAGATCTGTCTACAAAATATGAAGTGGTGTTCAATATTTCTTCTAATATGCTATCTATTTGTACAATATTACACCTTTCTTCCTCAATCCGCATTTGCAGATGGTGGATCTTTCTTCTTTGAGTTAGAGCATGCTCCTTCAAAGGCTGGGCATCTGTCTTCTATTCCATAGTATCTTTCAGTGATGTTGTCAATGAAGCATTCTGTCCCTCCAAAACTGCTACCTGCATTTGATATTTTTTCTCCTTTTCTTTCGTGGTTGATTTCTTTGATTCTAACTCAATGACCCTATTTTGCAACTGGACCTTCTCTACACCTAGAGTTTCGTAGGACACTGAAAGGTCATTTTTCTCAGTTTTCAGCATTTGATACTCTAGTTGTAGCCTATGTAATTTTGCTAAGTTGTTCTGAGCATCCTTTTCTGTTTTCTCCATGAAAACTTCTAAGGTCATCTTACTCGCTTGCAGAGTCTGGAGTTCTATCTTTGAAGTCCTCACTTCATTCTGCATATCCTCAAATTTCCTCTTTAACTTATGACCTTCATCCCTCTCTTTCTTCAAAGTTTCCTTTAATTGTTCTACATTCTTTTTCGATTGCTCAAGGTCTGTCATAAGCCTATCTACATTATCTTCAGTGGCCTGGGTTAAGGTCACCCCAGCTATGGCTGTCAGTCATGGATTTGCATCTATTCCATACACCATGGTTTTCTCAGTTATCATCTTTCCTAATTGTCCTCCTGTTTCAACCTTATTTTCGGTTCTTTTGACAATCCTTTTCTTCTCCTTGTCATAGAAAATGGTGCTGAGATCGGGGACCTCTTCTCCTTCTTTCTACATGAAAGGTATCAAATTAATTCCAGAAAACCCAGCTTGCCCTTGAGTGCTGCCAAAAGTTGCGGCAGGCTCTTGGGAATCAGGATTATCTTGTCCATGCCCTTGGTCTATATGATCATGTTCATCTTGTGTATCTATCGGGTCAGTAGTCTGCTGATCTTTCTTAGATCCTGCTAATCTTAGACCCTCACTTTCATCTTGTCTTTTCTTTATCTCTGCTTCTTCATTTCTCTTTCTCTCCTCCTCTTCCTTCTTTGTTGATTCCTCTGCAGCTCTCCTTCTTTCTTCTTCTTCATGCTTTAGATAGATTTCTACCTCTTGTGCTAGACTTCTAGCATCTTCTTCTCTTTTTCTAGCCTCTTCTTCTTCAACTGTCTTCTGTGTGGTTTTGCCCTTTCTGCCTACAATGATGTCTTTCTATTTAAATCTCTTCTTTAATGCAGTCATATTCTTTGCATTTCTGAATATTTCTTCATCCTTGTCACAGAAATTTGTGTATTCGAAATGAACATTTGCTTCCTTGCAATGCTCTGTCACCTTATTTTGGGAGTCATTCTGGTGAAAGTTCATCTCACCAAAATGGAAGTGCTCCAGCTCCTGCATGAATTCTGCAGTCAGTTTCACCTTTGAAAATTTATAACTCCACATCCAGAAAGGTATGGCAGGATATGCTTCCTTCTTATGTTTGAACAAGAAGCTTCCAACACCATCAATGTATACCTGCCTGACTACTTCTTTATGTAGCACATAATCAGTGGCATATTTAAGGAGTAGAGAAGGTGACCTAAATCCACCATACATTCTAATATAGATCCCCTCATCAGTCAGATAATAACTTCCATATTCTTTAATAACTTTGAACGCTTCCTCTGACATCCAGTTGCATTGAACCAGGAAAATCAGGGTGTACAAAGGCATGATGAAGTGTTCACATATCTCTTTGTAGTGGCTATAGTATTTGAGTGCCTAAAATAATTTGTATTCAGTGTATACAGGGGTCCTATCCCTATCCCAATTACACCTCAAGGGTGGAAAGGACTGGGTACATAATATACAATCAACTAAGATAGAGCTCATGTAGAACTCTGACTTCTTCTGTGATACCCCTCCCAAAGCTAAATATATGCATGCTGAGAGGCTATATCTGTCGGCACGTTCTCTATTTTACCTCTTAAACGACGGCAATATAGAAGACTAATGCCCCGATTCACACATCAACAGACTTCCAATAGCGATAAGAAAAATCATCGAACAATAAATAAAAAACATTAAGTGTTCGAAAGACTTATGGCTGGGTAGTCGTAATATTAGTTCATTTAAACTCTGAAACAACGGAAAAATAATCAATCAATCATCCGACTTCTCAAGGTCAAAAGAAATCAACAAACCTGCTAGACAAAAACAAAAAGAGGGTCCAAATTGTTTTTAGAAATTTGGGAAACAAGTTGCAACTGCAACACCTGGATCGACTCATAGCTATATCAGGGCCTGGACTTGTTGAGATAGGAACTTTGAAGGAATCAAAGCATAGAAGATCATGATTAGTCCAACTAGCCACTGGAATCAAGAAGAAAGTCAATGAGGTGGTAACAAAATGTCCATTAGTCATGGATGGGTTGGTCACCTGGGCCGACCTGAATATTTTTCCACTCAAATCATATGATGTCCCCATTGGAATGGATTGGTTGGAAGCACACAGAGAAAATATTGACTGTTACAACAAGACTTTTGAGAGCTTGGATGAAGAAGGAAACCTAAGGGTTGTGAAAGGCTTTCCAAAAGTAATCTTGGGAAGAAATTTGTCCGCAATGCAACTGGATAAATTCTATGGGAAAGGTCGCAGGATATATGCAGCTCATGTTTTGGAGATAACAGAGAATGGTAGTCCTAGATTGGAGGGGTTTCATATGTTACAGGAAGTCAAGAATGTTCTTCCTGATGAAATTCTAGTGAAGAGTGACACTAATGTTATGCTTGAACTTGTGCCAGGAGCAGCACCAGTATCCCATACGCCTTATAGGGTGAGCATACTAGGAATGTTGAAGCTAAAAATGTAGCTACAAGAATTGCAGGAAAAGAAGTACCTCATACCGAGTTTTTTTTCTTGGAAAACACCATCCCTGGTTGTAAAAAAGAAAGATGATACACTCTAGTTGTGTATTGATTATAAATAACTGAACAAAGTCACTATGAAGAACAAGTATCAATTGCCTAGAAGTGTCGACCCCTTGGAACGAATAAGAAGAGAAAAAGTATTTTCCAGAAATGACTTAAGGTCTAGCGACCAGCAGGTAAGGGTCATGGATGAAAATGTTCATAAGAGGCTCTCAAAGCAAGGTATGGACCTTATGAGTTTGCAGTAGTACCAAACACACTAGATACATTTATGTCCCTCATGAATAATACTTTCAAGTGTTGCAAGAAGATCGTTGAAGGATATTTTGCAGGAAAAGATGAGTCTATGTATAGACTGTGAAATCCTGCATGAGAACTTGTAGTTCCATGAAGAAATGACCCTTCTTGAAGATTGCACATAGAATGACGTGAGCCAAAACTAAGGTAGGAAACTGCCATATGCTATGAGAAAGATCGCATGACTGAAATTCTGATTTTTTTTTGGAACCGAATAAAGTTTCAGCTTCATATTTGTTTTTTTTTATAAATTCTGTTGTTAATCGAATGTATTAATTATTTGGCTGATTTAAAATGGTGTCAAGATGACATGTTATATGTGAATGTCCAGGTTTTGGGCAGCATATGTAAATAAGGGATGAGTACTCCCACTTGCAAAATCCAAACAATATGGGGATGACCTCATGAATGCAGAATTTGATTTTTTCTGTGGGAAACATAATTGTGAATTCAAATTTTGATTCGACTATAAATGTTATCTGATCATTGATAATTGGAATTTATCCAGGAACAAATAGATTTGAAAATCTATGACATCTCATGTGACTTCCTGCTTATATGTAATGCAGGAGAGATGATGAAAATATGTACTGGGTGTACATGGCTCCTCGGAAGGATGTAATTCAATACATAGCTTCCCGGAGGGGTAAGACAGCAACAACATATACAGAGAATACATGGCTCCTCTGGAAGGATGTATGGGATGTACATAGATTTTGTTCCCCCTTGCCAGCTAGGCACCAGTATGTGTCACTGGGGATGAACCGGAGTAAGATATCCAAATAGACTTCTTTCTGAACACATTCATGCCATAAGGGGACTATCACGAGAGCGGAGGCTCCATGAAGAGAATAACCCATAGGTATTATGGTGTTTGGAAAGTAAGCACCTAAGCATTGGTGAGCACCTAGGAATGGTGTTGGGCCCGTACTCTAGAGCTGTCATTAAGCACCAAGGAGGTGTTAGGCTCTGAAGCTGGGTTGACCACGACCACAAACTTCTACACACATAAGTATTTGATTACTTAGCACATATTTTTTGAATTTCTATAAAAACACATGTACATAATGATTCAGTTGAATTTTGAGAATCTTTTTAAGAAATAAATCCTGCGAAAATGAATATGACATGTGACTTAATCTTTTATGGTTCCTAGAAGGTAAGCTCTTGAGCATTAGTCAGCACTGGGAGGAAGTGTTGAGCCTTAAGCAGAGCTTCTATTAATCACCTAGAGAGCTATTGGGCTATGGACAGGGCTACCAGATCTCAGTTGAGAGATGTTGTACAGATAAGTATTTAGTTTACTTATCAAAATTTTGTTGTTATTGATTTTTTGTAAAAATACATGAGCATATGATGTAGACATAGTTTTGAAAAACCTGTTATAGATTGCATCTTATAGGAATAAATCTAACATGTGAATTGATTTGTTGTGGTGTCCAGAAAAGGGGCACCGAGATTGGTAAGAACCTAGAGGGAGTTTTAGGCTCTGAAGCAGAGCTGCCAAATATCGATTAAAAGATATTTGTGGGTAATCTAAGGCTTACAAAATTTTGGCTACCCTTTAATGCACACCCAGGTATGGGGTGGGGCAGGGTTGTGAATGCCATGGTTGTATAAAGCCAAGTCAGATACCTTTGGAACCAGGAGAATATACTTATGCAGATAAGTATTTTGTTCACTTGACAATTTGTTTTGATTGATTATATGTCGATATACATGTGCATGTGATTCATTTATGATTTTGGAAAATCTTGCGAATACTAACACAGGAATTGATTGATTGCTTGAGGCTTGGGCATAGGTGTTGCTGGTTTCTAAAGGAATTGGAAATGTTCCAAGCTGAGGAAAAGGATTCTCCAAGACTTAGAAGAAGATCATGTGGTGTGTGCTAATGCATGCAAGAAAGGAATTGGAAAAGCTCCAGATCATGCCATTGGACAGAAACAGGTGAAGAGGAAGCACTGTGGTCCTAAGGAAGCTACGTAGGAGTTGGAGGATGTCATCCAACTGGCACATTCATTGTTGGTTCATCTTTTTTGCAAAGTGTTGAGGGTGGTGCCAGTGTAGTTTTCTATTTTGTGAAATTGTTAAGCACTGAGGGAAGTGCTATTGAAGGGGGAGGGGAATCTAACACCCTGGTTTTTGAACCTGTGATATTAAATTTCAAATGATATGAATATTGTATTAAATCATGGCAGGGAGCTCAAGGCCAAGGCCCTGCCATTGATTTTTTGTTTGTGTTCAACGGTTATAATCAACGTCGATGGTTTATGTGCTAGCCAGGCACGGTATGCTTGAGAAATCACGTAAAATACAAATTAATTAAAAAACTACAGCCAGCTATGCGCCACAAAAATTAAAGAGATGGGGACATGATTTTCCTAAGGATAAGGCGGGGGATGTTTAACCTTGAGTATTTTGGTGGGAATGGGAAGAGCACCATTTCTAAAAATCATGTTTTTTATTGCATGGGAAATAAAAACACCCAAAAACGCATGCCATTGCCTCATGCGTTCATGTTTCACCTTCCCTCACATTTTGGAAAAAAACATCAGGACATTTTGTTGAGGGATCAGGGATTCATTTTCATTCAAGCATGCAGATTCATGCAGGGAACCTCTGGCAGTTTTATCCTGAACGCGCATACCCAAAAACTGTGTTTTACTGATAAACCAACAAGAATGTTTGGATTCTATGATTGTATCAGTCGATCTGTCTCATGCAATTCTCAAAAGTTTGTAATTTCTGTGTGTGTGTGCATTCCTTGGCCTTTATAATGTTTCTTGAACCTAGAACTGTGATCGCTGAGTGTACATCCTTGTTGGCCTCTGTAATGTTTCCTTAATCCCAGAACTGTAATAGATGTATGTACACCCTTGTGTGGTCTCTAAACTAGCCTGGGGAAATGGAAATGGAGTCTGGACCTGCCTAAGGAACCTAGTGTAAAAAGGAACCTCACTGATATATCTGGGGGGGGATGGCTTTCTTCTTTGTACACCCGGTATAGCATTGGAGAGGGAAGGCATAGCCTGAGGGATTGTGGAGTAGAGAAGGGAATGATTCCTGGTGTTGGTTGTGTATATTATTTAGAAGCCAGGATAGATTTGGTGCAGGTGTCCATACCTCTGGTATTGAGCTCACTAACCTAGAAGTCAGTCTTTCCACCTCCTTTCCTTCCTGATAAACTCAACTGATAGTTGGCCCGGCTGTGTCTTGTGTGAATTTTGACTATGTATGAACCACTGCCTATGTAAGCTTGGTAAACCCAACCCTGTCGGCTTAACTGATTTTTATTATATCCTTGGTTGTGAGGGAGTCTACCGATGTTCCTTATTCCTTGGGAAAATCATGCCCAGCTCGGGGTGGCAGTGTTGCTGAGAGATTGATGAGCACACTAGCCTATGGTTGGGTGGATTATTGCAGTGAAATAGTTGGTTGTAGGACAGCCTTCTGATAAAGATAAGTATTTCTTGTGTTTTCAATCGCTGCAACTATACTTGTTTATAAATGAATATGAATACGATGAATGCTTGAATGGAATGTATTTGATGCAGATGTATATTTCATGAATGATGTATATGTGTATGTAATTTTATTTCAATGAATTTTCTAAGTTGTTATGGAGCTAGATCGGCTGGATTCGTGATGGCCTGAATGCTCAAAATTAGTTTTAGACTTAGAAATTTTCATGAACAGATCGAATTTCCGCAGATTTTTCCTTCCACAACTTCCTTTCCGCAAGCTGTGGGATGTGAAAATGAGCTTTGCAGAAGTTTGGACTCCGCATTTTCCCTTCCACAAATCCATTTCCGCAACTTGCGAGATGCAGGATGAAGGATGCGGAAATGTCATTTGGAGAAATTTGCTTTCCGCAATTTCCTTTCCGCAACTTGCGTGATGCGGGATGCGGAAATGTCGTTTGGCAAAATCTGCTTTCCGCAGGTTGCAGGATGCGGGATGTGGGGTGTAGGATATGGAAATGACTTATGGTAAATTTTTATTTCCGCAACGGTTGTTCTACATGTGGGGTGCGATAGGATATGGAAATGACTTATGGTAAATTTTTATTTCCGCAACAGTTGTTCTACATGTGGGGTGCGAGAGTGAAATTTTGATATGTTTTCGATTCCAAAAGTGAAGCTCTCTGCACCGTTGATTTTCTGCGGGATGCTTCTTTGCCGTTGATTTGTCTTCAGATGCGGAACTGACAGATATCGTTGATTTCTGCTACGGTTCTTCTCAGCCATTCAATATTTCTACGATTGGGGGAAGATAAAGAATCAATACACGGTCTAGATCAAAATGTTAGCAGGAGGGAAATTCTTGCTTGTGTAGACCTGAAAGAGGATCTTTAAAGAAAAAAAGGGAAACAGGAATCATGAAATGTGTGCAGAATCCATTGAGTATAAGAGATGGGTAACTCGGGTAGAATAAATGATCGTGTTTCCTCCTCCAAGGTGGGAGGGGATGTGACAATCATGTTCACATATTTCATTTTTTTAATTATTAATTTAAAATTACATTATTTTGCACACACACAAGCCATGTGTTAATTAGTCTTCAAATTTTTAAGTACATACATTTCATTAAATGACATTGGTATATTTAAAAAAAATATCATTGTAAAGCCAACATAATTCTCTACATTTCATTTTTTAATCACATTTCAAAATTCATATTGAAAATATGAGATTCAAGGGCTTCAATTCTATACAAGGGTAAATTTTCCATTTTTCATCGCCATAGTTGGCGATGAAAAGGGTTACCCATATTCATGTAATCATCCTGGTTCAACTTAGAGTTGTTGTGTTTCTTTCTATTATCAATTGTGCACATTCCATTTTCAACCACATGCACAACGATCTAGTTTCCATTAACTAAGTTAACTATTAGATGTAGCATTGATATGTGCTAGTGGGTTATCTCATTGCATGCTATAGTGGGCCCAATAGGAAATATCATCCTACTTTCTCAATAACTATGCTATATTTGAATTAATTTTGAAATTAAAAGAAATATTAAAAACAATGTGTGTAGTGCATGTGCTAAAGTCCTAATAACCAAATGAAAATGTGGTACTCGAGGTACCCCTCTAAGCATCTCTATATCCAAAATAAGAATGGGACTTGGAATTATTTGAATGAAAATGATTTCAAAATGATTTTCCTAATCGAAAAGGAACTAAAGGTCTAGGTGACCTCACAACACTTGCATAATCAACTCTACCAAAAAAGCTCCTCCTCAACAAGCATTATCCTTTGCACTACCTTATGCAGGGTTTGAGACTTTAAAATGAAAAATTTCACTTTGACACTTGGGGTTAAGCCATACATAAACTAATTTAGACTCAAATTCTTCGTATTTATATGCTTAACAAACCCATGATAGTAGTTAGTTTTCCCTAATAGATAGAACCATAGTACACTATGTACTTACATGATAATTTGTACGAAAAACAACTAGACTAACCTTTAAAATCAAACCAGGGACATGTTGCTACACAACTTTCCCTTTTTTATATATTGGAATTACATCATATAAAAATTTACAAAACAAACTAATTTACAAAACAAAAATGTTGAAGGATGTCGTGCGATAGGAAGATGTGTATAAGGGACCTATAAAAGAATTGATGGTAGTTGTGACTACTTATGTAGCAACAAAGTATGTTGTGATGTTGTGTGTAATTATATGAGATTAAGGTCAATGGCTCTTTAGTTTTGGCTAAGTAACATGGTGTTACCTCATTAAGGACCCATAAAATAATTGATGGTACTGGTGACTTCTTATCTAGCAAGAAATTATGTTATATGTAGTTCTATGAGATTAATGTTATTGAATCTTAATCTTAACTAAATAACATGTTGGAACTTCATCAATAGGTGGCTCTAGGTTCGGAATGAAATTCATATTTTATGACACCTATTTTAGAGGAATTCAATGGTAGGGTATGGTGGTTAGAGGAGAGAAATCTTAGGGAATATGATTCCTTAATCCAAGAAGAAGAGGAGGGGGAGAGGTAAATTAAGTTTGTGGATGTAAGGAGGGAGTGTATTATGCATAGTAAATGTTAGGGTCCTACCCTAAACCCTTTATTTTAGAATTTAGTTAAGAAATATATTCAGCCATCTCCTTTTAATGAAGTTGAATAGTTAGTAGTGGGCAATAAATTAATGTAAAAAGGGTTTTTATATTAATTAAGGACCTGTAGGTAGTTGGTAATCATTAATTATGGTACAAAGTCAAATATTTAGGATTTTGGGATATTGAAGCATATATGGATTGTTTTGTCAAGAATTGTTGTATTCGAAGCGTTGATCAAGTGAAAGGTTTCCCTATCTTAAGAGGTGCGTGAACATTGCTTTCTAAGATGATTATCATAATACAAGGGTTATTTTTCAACATCTCTCTTCTCTATTGTCTTGTGTTTGGTTATTATGCAATATAAATTTTGTTATATTGCATTATAAGTCTTTGTATAACCTATTATTTTCTAAGTTTCAAGTTAAGTATGTTGGAGTCATTTTCCAACTTCACATCATTTATTTGGGCTTAACGACTTAATTTACCACTTATCCTAAGTATTTTGACTCAAACATGTGTTTACATCATCACCATCTCATCAGTTTTAGTTATGTGGACCTCCTCCTTCATTCAGGGAACCTAACTGGGATGATTTGCATGATTATAGCACCCAACTCAGTCCACAAGGAACATTTACACCTAATTTTTAGTCAACAGGAGTCGGAAAGGCACCCTTCTACCATATTTGACCTAATTTCACCTAATTATCAGTTAATTGGAGACATAAAGGTGTCCTCACCTAATTTTTGGCATTCAGTTGAGTTAACTGGAGACAAGAAAGGCACCCTCGCAATTTTTTTGGCATGCAATTGAGATTTGACTTAGTTAGACTCATTTTAAACTACCTTCAAGTCTATTAGAGTCAATTATGTTGCAATTAAGTGGTTAACAAATGTTTCGAGTGGTGTTAACTAACAAGTAATCCACTCTCAATTATCGCGATGGAGAAGACGCGGCTCCTCCTGTGGCTAGGGTTTCCCTAGCCGCCGCCATTGCTGAGTTTGGATCGCAGCATCCTCTGCCGGTCCCTTGCTGCGCAGTGTTCTCTGGTCGCCGGCCTTTCTCTGGTCGCCGGCTTCATTGTGGATGCATCCATTGAAGCTGCCCTTTCCGCGCCCAACAGTTTTGGAGCTGAGTTTGTAGCTGAGTGTTTTGCCTCTCTCATCCGCCGCGGCCGTGCACTCCTCCGGTGGTCTTGCTGCGTTTTTTGCCATGCATTCCTCCGGTGGTCGGGCCATGGATCCGGTGGAGGATTTCAGAGTTCTTGTTAGATCTGCAGGCCCTAGGGAAAAGGCCTCCCCTCCTGCCAAGTTTGTTAAAAAGATGGATGAGATCCCCTCTGTGGAGCTCTCCCCTTCTGATCCATGCCGCATGGCCCTTATGCTCTCAGAAAAATCCCTCATTGGCAAGTTCACTGGTCTGTGGCCCAATCCCAAAGCAGTGGATCAGTGGATAGCAGAACGTTGGAGCTCCCTGGCGCCCTCCCATATCTCTCTATGTGCTGCAGGAAGAGGGTATTTTGTGTTTATCTTTGAGAACAAAGAAGAGCGGGATCTAATCTTCAGATCTGGACCATACTTTATGGGATCGAGGGGGCTGTTCTTAGCTCCTTGGTCTCTGGATTTCAACCCTGAAGCAGAGATCTCGGCTGCCCCGGTATGGGTCCGGCTCCCCCATCTTCCTCTTCATATTTGGGGGAAAAGCTCCCTTGCTGATATAGGAAACAAGCTCGGTCGTTTCCTGGATTGCGCGGAACCTAAAGGGGATCAGTACACATGTGCGCGCAACTGTGTTGAGGTCAATCTCAAGAAAGGGATCCCGGAAGCCCTTCATCTCACCCTGGGCGAATGGAGTCACATCCAAGAGCTGGACTATGAGCATATTCCCTTCAAGTGCCTCAGGTGCCATGTTTACGGTCATTTTGCGAAAAGCTGCCCCAAAGCCCCGGTGACGGTGGCCCCTCCCCCGGCCAATGGGGCAGACTTCCAGCCAGTTGCCAATAGGCGAAGGGCTCCCTGGAAAAAGGACTCCAAATCAGACGTTCCCACCGCAGAAGAATCTGCCCCAGCCAATAAAAACAGATTTGAAGCCCTTCAAGAACTTGATGATCAGGAGCCAGAAGCAGCAGTAGCAGAGACATTGGAGCCAGGTTCAGGCCAGGAAAAGGAAGCACCAGCCGCAGAAGGGGTTTCAGAAGTGCGTATCCCCCCTGATACCGCGAAAGACCCCACGCCTGAGTCCCTTAGCTCGAAAAAATATCCCATCTATTTGGGCGGCGAGACCTCAGCCCAGGTAGGTCTGGCTTCCTTGGTCCCTTCCACAGAGGAAACCTCCGACTCTGAAGACTTTTCCGCTCCTTCTCCTCCCCTCACTAGAGGACGCAAGACGAACAAGGAACGCAGAGAAAAGGAAGCAGCCTCAAACATCAGTGCGGGCTCTCAGAAGAAACTAGATCCTTTCATTAAAGGACACTCCTCTCTGCCGGTTTAATGCTATGCTTCTGTATTTTTCTCTGCTCACAATTTGTGAGAGTCTACTCTTGTAAGCAGTACTTTTCTCGAAATATCTACATAAACATTTGGGATTCATTTCTCAAAGATCTTTTAAGAAGGCTGACTGTTTTATTTGAGGCCAGCAGCCTTCTTTCTCAGAATTTCTCCTTGTAAGCTTGGCTGGGCTACAGCCTTTTTTAAAATTTATAAAAATTTTCTGTTTCTGTTAAAAAAAAAAAACAAGTAATCCACTCTCACGCATTCAATTCGAATGACTTCTCTAGGATTCAAATTGCTTGGCTATTGATGCCATTGTTTAGCATTGTAATATATCTTCTGAGTTAATGATAATGTTTACTGTTGCAAACCTTTTACACAAGTAATTTTGGCATTCATTGATGTAAAGATCCACATGCATATGTTGTAACAATTGTCTTGTTTTCTAGATGTGTTGTGCTTGAATTTTATAAAGTACACCACAAGGGGTACTAGGGCACCTTCTTGAGCTAGCATGCCTCCAAAAATTTTGCATATTTTTATTTAGGATAGAGATGTGTTTTAGTGTCATTAAATAGCATAGATATATTCCATTTAGTGAGTAAACCTATGGTTGGTGTTGGAACATATTTCCCATCTAGACCTTGGTTAATAATCTTTGCATAAGGTTCCAAGTGTTTAGTGTATGTCATTCCATATGAAAATGGTTCTAGTTCCTAGTCTAGTGTCTTGGACCAAGAGTTTGTCCACATTTGACCCACGTAGACTAGTGTTTATGCCATAAAATATTCACTTACTGATCTAGATGGATATCGATGGCCACCCACCTATTCCACTGGCTCAAAAAATTTGTCCATTTTGGTAGTTTCCTAGTTATTTGTCTACGGTTTTTCGGGTCCCAAACTTCTGGAGCCATTTTGAGGCCCTAAACAATGTTTTTTTGGCATCAAATGTTGGGGAAAATATGAGTCCATTTTGGACTCAATGTTTTCTTCTAATGGATGTAAATATTAGATAGATCTTTCCAATGAGCTATTGAGATCCCAAATCGAAGATTGTATGCAAAATTTATGACCCCGGGAAGTTGTCTGTTCAACTTACCACCTTGGGCCGCAAAATTTATGACGGTTCATCTTCTAGGGTTATGTTTTGGACTTTTGGGGTTCTCTCCCTCATTCTTACTATAAATAGGCTCCTTTGGCCTCATTTTGTATTCAGCTTTGCACGGATGAGCGCAGCAGTCACATCTCTTCTCAATGATAGCCACCTCCATTCTAGCTATTGTATTATAGTTTGTTCTATTTCCGCCATTTAATAGAATATGTGTTTACTGTATCTCTATTATCTTTGCAAAATGTCTGTGATTATGATTTTGTATCTATTCTTTCATTTCGTTTGCACATAAATCCAGATCACTTACCCACTATTTTCCTTGTTCTATGGAGTCAATGTGCTCCTCTAGGTTACATTTATGGGGTAGTTATTGCATTTCCTTGTTTTAAGGATTTTGGGTGCACCTTCCTAAGGATTTGGTCAATTTGTTCATTAATGGTCCAAAAAAAATCCCACCTATAGCACCCTCATGATGGTTCCTTTCTCACTTGTTGACTAGCCTAACCACTTCATGGTCCATCTAGGTTCATTTCACATTACTATGGCCAATACTTGGAGTTACACTTGGCACAATGTCATAGACTGGGGGAATTAGTCAAGATAAGCCATCATTAATGTGATCTATTCAAATGGTTTATGGGACCCATGGTATTTTCCCAAGGTATTTCATGTAATAATTCCTATATATTGTATTGGGGTTTTGCTCAATAAACAAAGTGGAAAACTTCCCACTAGAGTGATTTTCCTCTAGTGTTCTATCCAATATTTCTTCTTTATTCTTGCTATCTCTTTATGCAAATAATTCTAAGTGAGATTGCTTTTTCTATCTAGATCTAGGATGGAATGTCACGTGAATTAGAACTTTTGTTGTGATGTTGTGCATTCCAAAATATTACAGTTGGGGAAGCATACATGTATAATATACAAGTGGTACTAAGTCACATTGTTGGACACCCTTGTAACCTGTGTTGGTACCGCTTCGAATAAAATCATATCAGAAAAATCCTATATATATAATTTCACTTCCATGTGCCCTAGGGTATATCAAAAACTGTTAGAATAATCAACCCATAGTATTTACCCACTTAGACATTATTTCATTTATTTTGTCTTATTTGCCTAGTCCATGAGTCCCACCATGTGCAAGTTGCTAATTGCCTATCCATAGAGGTCAAACTTTCCATTATTGACTCATGGAGCACTTGGGAAATCCTTGGGAATCAAATCTGCTTTATTCCTGGCCTCCTAGGCGCCCTTCTGCTTTTTCTGCTTTATTGCCTGCTTTTTCAGTGTTTTAAGGCACATAGGAAAGCAACACTAGGTGAGGTGAATCAGCTTTGTTGCCTCTTCCTCCTCCACTATTTCCTCCATGAAAAAGCATTTATGAGCTTCCATTTGACCACTCTTTAGCTTTCCTATGCGCCCTTGCTAATTCGTGGGGTCCTTGATAGATTTGGGATCATCTTTTTACACCTATGGGGGATTTGCCT
>LPNX010141431.1:116750-187649 GCA_001517045.1 Pseudotsuga menziesii
CAGACCCATGAGATCCATTGGAAAGAAGCAAAGAGGATCCTTAGCTTTGTTCAGGGAACAAGGACACATGGGATTCTATATAAGGCCAATTCTGACCTTGAGTTAATTGGTTTTACTGACAGTGATTGGGTAGGTGATAACACTGACAGGAAGTCCACTTCAGGTTATTTGTTCATGCTTGCAGAAGGGCCAATCAGCTGGTTAAGCAAGAAACAGAGTGCCATTGCACTCTCATCTATAGAAGCTGAGTACAAAGGAGTTGTCAATGCAGCAACTCAATGTTTATGGTTGCAGGGTTTACTTGGAGAGTGTGGTTTCGAACTTGAGTACTCAACTACCATCTACTATGATAACCAGAGTACCATTCGAATCTGCAAGGATTCAGTTCAGAAGCAGAGAACCAGACACATTGAGATTCACATGCACTACATCAGAGAGCTTGTGCATGATGGCACCATTCACCTACTCTTCTGTTCTTCTTCAGAATAAGTAGCTAACATCTTCACAAAATCATTTTGTGAGAAGACCTTCAGCAATCTCAAATCACTGCTGGGGATTGCTGATCATGCTGTCAAAGTATGAGTGGAGACAAGATTCTACAATTTGGTTTTACAGTCCATGTTTAAGGGAGGATTTTCCCAAGTTGGTTTTGCCTCTTTCCTTGGTTGTATGGACATTGCAGTATGTAAAGGGTGACTAAGCCTTGTTGCTAGGCCCTATATTTTTGATTAATTACTCATAAAGTCAGGCTTAAGGGGGGGTTTTAGAATAATCAACCCATAGTATTTACCCACTTAGACATTATTTCATTTATTTTGTCTTATTTGCCTAGTCCATGAGTCCCACCATGTGCAAGTTGCTAATTGCCTATCCATAGAGGTCAAAATTGCCATTATTGACTCATGGAGCACTTGGGAAATCCTTGGGAATCAAATCTGCTTTATTCCTGGCCTCCTAGGCACCCTTCTGCTTTTTCTGCTTTATTGCCTGCTTTTTCAATGTTTTAAGGGACATAGGAAAGCAAGACTAGGTGAGGTGAATCAGCTTTGTTGCCTCTTCCTCCTCCACTCTTTCCTCCATGCAAAAGCATGTATGAGCTTCCATTTGACCACTCTTTAGCTTGCCTATGCGCCCTTGCTAATTCGTGGGGTCCTTGATAGATTTGGGATCAGCTTTTTACACCTATGGGGGATTTGCCTATTTTGGATAAGCCTGCTTTATGCTAGATTTGGATGCTTCCTTATGCATTCAATTTTCTCATGTATTATATATATTCAGCAGCCTATGTTATTACAGGGTTGGCTATTGTACACTCAGTTAATATAATTTTGTGTTACAGCTCCATATTCAGTCTCCATTGTTGATAATTTTGCATGATCAATTGTTAATTGTTGTGGGTGAAATTAATCTACTGCAAGCCTGAATTTCTACAAAAACCACATAGGAAACCTAAAACTAGCCCTAGATAATCAAATAGTTTGTCTTACTGCTATAGTGGCATTGAGCAAAAAAATTAGGAATATTACTTTCTAGTACATTAGTAGTTAGGTAGTACAGTTAAGGGAATGTTTGAGCCATCTTAGTTAGTTCCATGAGATATTGGACCAAGTAATATTGTTGTACCCTACATGTATATATAAGAGATATAACACATGAAACTCACTTGTTCTTAGGACCTTGGAAACCCTATCTATTAAGACTAGAGACTAAAATTCCTACTTCTGTGTATTTAGAAGGAATTTGGTAATTTTGTCAATGTAATAATATTCAATAGGGAGTAAAATCCTACTAGCGTAAAAAAAATCCACCTACACCATTGTTGGAGACCTATCTAAAAAGAATCCTTCCATCATATAGATTGTGTTAATATACATATCTAACAATTTTTTTGTATGGACTTTCCCATACCACATTTGGTGGTACCTCTCAAAAGAATTATATTTCACCAATGGTTGTTTTTAGATAAGTTGGTTTTGATAATTTGTATTTCATAATTTCCCACAAGGTCAACACTTGCAACTAATTAAACATAGAGAATGAAAAAAGGGATCTGTCAAAGGAAACAAAGTCTATTAAATTGATGGCCATGGCCTTGAAGTATATAGTTGAATAGATCCACATCTATTAGGATACCCATTAATTCATGTTGAATATCCTAACTAAACACATGAATCTAGATCCCACACCAAAGGATCCATCTAGCAATGTTGTGGTCAATGAAGAATAGGGATCTCACAATCTCTTCCTCGAAACCCATCCTCCACCATTTTAGGATAATACTTAATGGAATCATTCCTTAAAGGTCAAAATGTGAAAATTTGATTACTAAAATCCATTGGGTTGGGTTACCCAAATGGAACATTATTTTTGTCTTCATGGCATTAATGATGATTTCCGAAAGCTAAAAGTCGGGGTCTTTTATTTACACTAAGAATTTTTGTAATGGTTGCAATGGTACCATAAATATTATCATCATTATGTTCCTTTGAGACAATTTGTGAATATTCTTCATGATTATTTTGAATGGGACACTAACTACCTATGAATGTTGACAAAATTAGACTAGATCGACATATCTCTAGACAATATTATAGCATTTGTGTAATTGGAAATTTGTGCAAATGGATTTTCCAACTCCTTATTTAAAGAATGCTTCATCAATGACCTCAAAGTGTCAATTCAATCACATGCCATTGCACAAATACTCACAACATGGTTAGAATTCTATGATACAGATCTAGGGTTGAAATGGAGATCTTCATTTCCTACTCACATGATGTCTCCCATGGATCCTAATTCCAACAAATCCAACACACCACCATTACAAATCCAAGAGCTATACTAAATGCAATGATTGAACATCAACTCCTTGAACTTTGTTACAAGTGTGAAGAACAACATTTTTTAGAGAATAAATTCAAAGAACATAAATTATTCCAAATAGATGTATTCCTATATGATCATCCAACAAACATGCCATTTGAAGGCACTCACAAACCAAAAGTGGAGGATATTGCTTTTCCCAAGGAAGATGACAACATGTTGCAAGATCCTAGTTAGGAACCCCAAATCTCACTCCATTCTTTATCATGTCCTCCATACCCCATACATTGAAGTTGAAAGGCCACATCAAGTACCATAAAGTCATTAATTTTATTTATTGAAAGTGGAATAACCCACAATTTATTTATATGAGAGTGGTAGAAGAAACCCATTTATATGTTCTACCTATACCAAATTTCCAAATAATGATCGAAAATGATGGTATGATGAACGTGGTGGTCACTATGAAAATGTAAAACTCCAAATTGGTGAATACCATGTTAAAACAAATATGTTTTCTATTAAAATGGGTGGTTGTGATGTAGTTTCAAGGGAACAATGGCTAAGGACTTTGGGGCTAGTCAATATGGATTTCAAGGAACTATATATCAAATATTATAAGGAAGGTCACATGCATCATATAAAAGGGATTACTTCAATTTCTCCATAAATCATCACCTCCCACCATATGGAGAAGTTATTGAAGAAAGGACATCCACGTATTATTGTACAATTCAATGCTTGTACAAGTAGTGAACACACCCCCATGGGACATTCACCTTGATTTGTAGTTGGTTCTCTCCAAACATCAATAGTTTTTTAAAACACCCAAGGGTTTATCATCGACCCGTGGAGAGCATGACCATCGTATTACACTAATTCCAAACAATTAATCCCCCAATGTATGCCCTTATCGAAACCCTTTTTAATCACAATAATAAAATAGAAAAGAACATTAAAATGTTGTTGGAGGATGGCATGATTCATCCCAATAGAACCCCTTATTCCTCATTACTGGATATGGTATTGAAAAACAAAGGAACTTGGCACATAAGTCCAAATTTTCAAACTCTCAATTAGTTAACAATCAAGGTCCCATTTTCATCATTAATGATCACTTAGATGAGCTTCACAGAGCCTAGTTCTTCACTAAACTGGACCTTAGATCTAGCTACCACCAAATCAAGATGAAAGAAAAAAACATCCCAAAGAAAACATTTCACACCCATGAGGGTCATTATGAGTTTATAGTCATTTATTCTAGCCTTTGCAATGCTCTATCCACCTTTTAAGGCCCCATTAAAAATATTTTTTCTCTTTCCTCTACAATTTTGTGTTGGTTTTCTTTGACTATATATTGATCTACGACACCACATGGAAATTCAACCTAAGAACCTAAAGCAATTCTACAACAATTTTCTCACCTTTATCCTTGAGGACAACATTTATCTTGAAGGAGGGGGGCATGTTAGGGTCCTACCCTAACCCTCTTACTTTAGGATTTAGTCAAGTAATGTATGTGGTCTTCTCCTTTGAATAAGGCCGAGCAGGGAAAATTTTAAGTATCCATAATTTTCTCAAAGTGTAGAAACCTTGGTGAATCTTACTACTTCTTAATTGTGCAACCATAAAATGTTTGGCGATTTTTTGTAGAAATATTCACATTTGCAAGGATTTTATATAGTTTTGGGGAAATATTGGTGATTTTTAGAGTAAAAAAATTATCCCATGGAATTTGGGAAAATCATTTAAAAAAAGGCAAATGGGCGAATCTTTTTTGGGAAAAAAGGTCATAAAATATCCCGTGGGATAACTTTCATCAAAATTTTCCCTAAGGATGAGTAGTTAGTAGTGGAAAATTAATTAATGTAAACATGGTATCTCTATGAATTAAGTGCCACTAGG
Source organism: Pseudotsuga menziesii (assembly GCA_001517045.1). Lineage (NCBI taxonomy): Eukaryota > Viridiplantae > Streptophyta > Pinopsida > Pinales > Pinaceae > Pseudotsuga > Pseudotsuga menziesii. Next base: position 121,479 of record LPNX010141431.1, read on the forward strand.
TAGTTCATACACATTAATTATGCGATAAAGTGAAGTAGTTGGGGTTTTGGGATATTGAAAGCCTATTACAAGAGCTAGGAGGAGATGGATCTTTTTCAAGAATTATTGTATTTGGAGATCTAGTCAAGTGAAAGGTCTCCCCACCTTAAAAGGTGGGTGTTGGTACCAGGATCTACCTCCATAAATAAATTTAGATTCTGACGGCGCACATGTCAAAGAGGGTCCTTGATATTCATTGTTGGAATCTCCACTAGCATTTCTTGCAAAATCCATGAGTGTCCCAGTTAGCTTGGTCAGTTCACCTAATCTCAAATCTTTAAATCTTGTGGTTGATATTCACCTTTTGGAATTCAAAATTCCATTGGCCAAAGTCCAAGTTCTTATCACTCGAAAATCTTTTTGCATCAAAGGTTGTTGGGGTTATGTTGAGTTTACAATTTGGCTTATTTTGTAGTATTGTCTTTTCTTTTATACCGATGATGTTTTGAATTTATCTCGGGTGATAGATTGTTATAGAAAAGGGGTGCAAAGGTTTAAAGTTAATACTATAAAATAATTTTGATAAATGATTTTATTTTAATAATTTTTAATTGTTTTATTAAAAAACCATGCCAAAATTATTTTGGGCTTTAGATCTTAATATTCACAAGTCGACATTCATTTTCATTCCATGTCATATTCAAAGTCCACTAACCTAAGCATTCACTACTTCAAAGGACAATCCAACACCTACAAGGAGCCAAGCCAATCCACCACACATTGGTATGAGGTGGAAACAAGGCAATATATAAATCTCTAGTTTCTCCATTTCTTTGTGCATATGGGATATTTTCTAGGAGACAAATAAGAAATGTGAAATAACAAGATTATTGGAGACACATCATTCATGAAGTCCAATGCATAGATTAAGTATTATTATCATGTATTGTTAGCAATGAACAAGATTTCTAAACCAACGTAGTGAGTGTTGATATCAAATTACATATGTATTCAAAAGTCCAATTTAAAAAAAGGGTGCATTCAGGGTTTGGTTAATGATCAGTTGTGAAGTTAAACTAGCAGAAATAACAAATTTAAATGGTAATCCCATCATTTTCTAGGTACCTGATTTTTAGAAAAAAATTCGACCAAATCATATGGATTCTTCCAAAACGATTAAAAATACACTTCAAGAATGCAATGATTTACAAAAACCTCTTTCATCTTTGCAAGATCCATCATAGTTTGAGATATTTGAATAGATTTTTTAGGCTGTTTTTTCCATAAATTTTCTAAATTCATAGTTGATGGTAGAGTATCAATTACTAAGTATAATTCAACATTTGAGGAGGAAAGTTAGCTATCAATTCCATGTTTATAGTTTCGGTATTCTAAGAATATCATTAGTCAGATATTGACTCCAATCCAAAGGTATCCAATTAAACAACATATGAACATTCAAGATTACATGTGACAAAGCATCTACAGGTGTACAAAATCAAGCGGTTTTAGCATATATTTGAAAGACCAAATTTGATGAGTAACCTTCCCCAAAGAATTTTCTATGTGATTTAAGCAATTGAAAGTCAAATATTTTGAATTGGTTTGAAGTTTTCCTCTTATCATGGATCTCACGATATATTTATGATTTTGCTCTAGTTTTGTCAAATATTTTGTTATCCTAGATGAGGATTCGATCCATGAATTAGGGGGTCTTGATTTTGTAACTAGAGTCTATAAAATTTCATTATTTTCAATGAAGAGGGGGTTCCATCCGAGAGGCTGAGGAAGATTGTAAAAGGTCTAAAGACCGAGAGTAAGTATTAAAGGGAAAAATATGTATATTGCAATATTGGGGCATTTTCATGTGTTATGTTCTATAATCAGATATTCTTGAAAGTTTAATTATCAGTCTTAATCTTCTTTATGTTCACTCTTTTTTCTTACTTGAATCAATTGCAGTTATTGAGTATTGATAACTATCTATGAGTGATGGATTCTTGAGCGACGAAATGTTTGTTGTGATTTCCCTTACTTGGGTGTTTTATTCAAGTTCCCTTAATCTACTACCTAGGATTGTTCATGTTTAGTGGATTTTTCAACTCATGAATGTGCAACATTGATCTAGTCTAGGTCTTCTTGTTTTTCAAGTTGTTTTCCTTTCTCTTCAATTCTGCATGTCAATTACCATTAAATAATATTCAATTTGATTACATCTTATTCATATATTGCTAGTAAAGGATTTCATGTCCATTATCTTACCTTCTCTCCTTTCTCACTCAGTCTGTCTGAATTACCAAACCTTTCAATAACCATTAATCCAATCATCCAATTTTAGATGCTTAAACTATGTGGTTATCATTCAAGTGCATCATTTAGGACAAACATATTATGGCGCCATTGTCGGGGAGTGGAGAAATGAATTCATTTCCCTAGGGTTCTAATTTTGAATAGATACTCTTCTTGATGGTGAAAAAGAAGTGGGAACTGGTTTGGCTCCATATTTGTTCACCAGGTGACTCCAAAGAATCCAGTGGTGACTCCAAAATTCAAGAATGTCAAAGGAATTTTCTGCTATCTTGGAACATAGGTTTTCTCCACTCAATTTCTCAGATGTTCTTGGTTATCTAAATCCAATTTCTCTCGTAGATGAATGGAAAGATTAGCTTCCCAAATTCAAAGAGCATGAGGATGACAATCTTACATAGCATTTATCAAAATTTCATGAGCTCATGCAACATATGAATATATCCCATGAAGTTGCACTCATGAAAATGTTCATGTATTCAATTGAAGGAGATGCTCGGGAGGGATACCGATCTCTGCCAGTTTCTAGCATTTCCTCACTAAGGAATTCCATACATGTTTTAGGAAACATTGTAAGTACATTTTTTCAGTTGAACTTCTTTTGGAAGATTGTTGCAATCAGGTTGATTTTCATAATACAACTTCTTTATGTGATCCAAAAATTCATAATGATGAATCCAAGGATGTCAAACATGTTGTGAGAAAGTTGTGGTTTCAGAATTAGCTGAAGATAAAGACGAAACATTTTTAATTTCTGCCAGCAAGAAAGAATGCCACAATTATTATGATATCCAAATTGTTTATAGTAATCATATTAAAGATACATTTGACATTGTATCAAATGTTTCCATTTATTTTTTCTATAATGACTTTGTTGTTCTAAATGTTGATGAAAATCAGTCTATTTATGATAAATATCTAGATACAAAGGAACATATTTCTTTTTCATCCTATATTAAATCTCACAACATTCTTCCACTATTTGATCACTATGATGAAACTGTCGTTCCCAAGTTTTTTGGTGATCAACCCATTGTTTAAAATGATCCTAGAATATTTTTAATTATGAAGCTTTCGAGGATGAAGATCAGGCTACTCATGCACTATCATTCTTCCAAGAGACTCTTGAAGTGAAGGTTTCTGGAGTTCAAATTTCAGAAATTTTTGAAGATCATCTCTTTGATGATGAAAATACACAGACTCTTTTGGAAACTTCAGAGAGCCAACAAAATACTCTTCATTATGTTTTTGATCAGTTAAATATGATGAATACCCAAATGAATTGGAAGAGCAGTATTTTGAATCAACATGTACAAAAATCTTTAGCAGCGAACTTGTGTATGACAATCATTAAGGAACTGAGAGTGATGATATTGTGTTACCAAATCAGTCCACAGTGCGTATTTTTTAGCAGTAGTCTATGGGAAGTAGCAAGATCATGTTTTCTATTCTTGAACTAGAATTTGAAGGAAACATTAAACCATTTGTAGTTGGTTCAGTTTTAGATTTCAGAGACAAAGGAGGTAATTTTCAATTTCCTTCTTTTTCATTTCCAGTAGTTCAAGAACAGAAGTTTGATGTCATCATTGAAGCAAAGATTCCACAGAGACATTTTATTCCTAAACAAAAAGATGTGGTAGTTTCCTTTTGTCAAATTGCTTCTTCTAGCGATTTATATGATCCCGTGGCAAGTTACATGGAAGAAAATCAGAGTGATAAATCTTGCATTCTTCACCTCTTAAGCACAAAATTTCATATCTGTGAGTAAGGTTTCTTGGATCGCCATTTTTTTATGCTTTCTAGTTTTTTTAGTCTTCCTTATGCTGAGAGATGGAAATAAAGTTCAACTAATTGATAAATTTCTGGGTTGGTTATATTGGAAATTTTCCTTTGTATGAACTATTTTTTTTTATTGCTTAAGTGTAGACAATGTACATAAATAAGCTCATCTCAAGAGAATTTTTTTCCTTCCAGTATTCAACAGTGGAGCAGTTACTTAGATTTCAATATGAATTTGAATTTCAACAAAGAAAGTTGTGTTTGAATTTGCAGTGCATGGATTAGTTTCAATATGCGGTTTGTTTTCAATGGTTCTTTTTTTCAGCTTATTATGATTTACAATATATAGTGGAATAAAACTCCAACTGAATGGAGTATTAATTCTCATCATTCTCAGTTGCAGGGAAATCATGGCTTGCAATGAATGGTAAGCAAAGTTTTATGAGCAGTGTAGGTTGCAGATATCGAAGATGGTTTCTGGAAAAGACACAAAGTTAGCATGTTCTTGGATCCTCATGGGGAAAAATCCATCCCTAACCAGAGCTAGATGTTCGTACCAGGATCTACTTCTGTAAGAACCTAGAACTGAAAAATAAATATTTTTATTTTGTTTGAGAAAAACATTATGTTAAAATTATAGTAAAGCTTTTATGACCTAGTTGGTCAAGGATGATTGTAATTGAATAATTATTTATTTTAATAATTAAATACAAGAGACACCTATCCAAAGGACACTGTTGAAAGAGTGCTCACTGACCCACTAGGAGGAATGAGCAGCTGTAGAAGGTTGGTTGACAAGAGGCAACACTAGCATTTCACTTTCTAGTTGTTGCAGGAAGCAAAATCCCTAAAATTGTGGTCATGTCCCTGAGAGGGGGAACTAAGCAGGTGGCTCATTTAATTCCAAAACTAGCCCAAAGACCTATGCAATATTATAAATACCATCAAATTGAGTAGGAGGCTCACTACATTCTATTTTTCCAAGTGAATGAATCTTGTGAATTATGCAAAACTGAAAAGTCAGGAACACAAGGAATTTGATGATGGGATAGCTAAAGTGGAGTTGCTGAGTTAAGTATGCTACTGAGTGTTAAATTGGAGCAAGTTCTGTGTGTGCTATTATCCAGTGATCTTCATCCTAGTGGTTTAGTGAATAGGCTTGGGGGTCCTAAGCAAGTAATATTGGCATCTTCAAGAGACAGTTGGGTGGAACAGTCTCCTTTGGGTGTTTGTCCCCCTTCTGCAAATTATCCAGGTTCTAACTGTTTGTTATTTATCTATGATCTAAACTTTATATCTGTAATTTGTTTATAAGTAGGCTTAGCATCTACAAAGTTTTAGTGGAAATTGTTCTATATTACTCTGAGAAAGTAAAGCTGTAATTTAGATAGTTGAAGGTATCGTTTAATGGTTATCAAATCCAAGACACAAAAATTAGATTTTGGGCAATCAGATTCAGGAAAACGACTAGAAATTAAGAGAAGACATGAGAGGGGACAAATACACATAGGAAAACCAAAAACGTGAAAGAAAACCGATTGTCAAATGGGAGAAAATCATGAAGGAGGACAAAATCGCTGAACGGGAGAGAAAATTGTCCAGGGTTTAGAATCAGAGGTTTTGCTTACTGCGTGAATGCAGAATGGGATTCCCCAGAACATTTTTCCCATTCCAAAGCATGAGGGAAGATGAAACTCCCATGCGTGAGGGAAAGGGTGGACGTTTTTTCCCAAGAAAAGTTAAAAAACGTTTTTTCCCAAGTGGGCTTTGTCCAAAATTTCTGCCTGTTCTTTCAATTCTTGCCGCCCCCCAACCTTATCCTTAGGAAAATCATGCCCCCATCTCAATTTAGTTGCATTGGCAGTCAGTTTTTCCACTTACTTGGCAACCTGATAAACCCAACTGTGTTGGTTGGGCTGAAGCTTATTGTATCCTCAACTATGGGTGAAGTCTTCTAGTGTTCCTTATTCCTTGGGGAAATCATGCCCAACTAGGGGGTGGCAGTGCTGCCAAGAGATTAAAGAGCGCATTGGCCTATGGTTGGGTGGAACGTTGCAGCGACATACCTAGTTGCGAGACAAGATCTTTCAAAGATAAGTATTCTTGTGTATTTAAAATTCCACAACTGTATATTGTTATGAATTTATATGAACATGTTAAATGCTTGAATGTATTGAATGAACAAATTATGCTTCTGTTGTAGATTGTATTATGCATCTGTTTATACTTAGGTATGTTTTATTTCAAAGTATTTATATATGTGTGTGTGTGTGTGTGTGTGTTTGTTCATGGGGCTTAGATTACCCGGGTTGATAAACGTTGTCGTGTCCTCTCCGCGTAGTAGAGGTTTGGGGACATGAAACTCAAATTGTAACTTATTATAACTTAAAAAATTTAAAATTAAAATTAATAGGGTCTCTAAGTCGAATCCTATCATGCAAAATCGACTGAGTGCTCTATGGTTGAACCCTTTGTAAATTTTTACTTCAACAAAGGAATTTAATTCTCGTTATAAGCAGGCCGCAATTCTTGCTCTAAGCCTACAACATTATAATATTGTTTTTCATTAAAATAAAATATACAGTAAAAACCCTAGCTACGGTTATTACAATCTAAGCATCAAGAGTAAGTAGTAAATAACCAGGTGTAGAGATTGAATCCTGGTAAGGATTTCGGTTAACTAAAACAGAGCTACATTACAAGGGCTTCATGGCCAAAATACAAGTTTTTATTTCAATAAAAAAGAAATACCAAATCGATATTATCGACAGGCCACAAATCTGGTTGCAGGATGAAGGCCATTTAGTATTATCATCTGCAATTTTAAAACATACAGATTAAATTGCAACAACCTTATGGCTTAATAATTACTATACAAAAAATAACATCCATTTAAAAACTTGAATTGACTTGACAGTGGCCTCATGACCTTTCTCAAAGAAAGACGGGGTAATGGACTCACAACTGAATTGTTTTTTATAAATAACAAATCTATAGAACTGCTAAACAAAACATGATAATACATCACAAAATCCCTCACGGGTTTCTTAATAAGGAAGGAAAACATTTACATGTGGAGAGACAGTCATAGAATTGTTCATTAGACCTTTAAATCAAAACATAAACCCTATCATAGTTTCAATCTAAACTTTTATTTCACAGTCATTTCGACTCCATAGTCAAAGAGTCTTCACAGTTTTCAAATATAAATGCCTCATGGCTACCAAAGAGAATTACCACTTTCATACCAAAAGAAAAATGCAGAGATCGGTTCCTTTCCCATGCCAAGAAAATGTAAGAATGGATTCCCATCTATATAACACAAATCCATCACAACCATACCCACAATACCACAATGAGCCAAAAGGTTACATGTATAGGTCTTACCGAAGCAATGGATGCCTTGCTTGCATGAAGAGTATCCATACCCCTCTGCCACATCCATGGATGAAGAATCCTGTTGAACACACACACACACACACACACACACAGTTCGTTACTACAACTATTCTAAAAACAAAAAACATAAATCCAAACAAGAAAAAAACTTACTACAGAAGCAACAATGGTGAAGGAGATTTTCCCCAATAGTCGGCAGTTGAAAAAGTACTTCTAGATTTATAACTACATCTTTGATTGACTGAAAGTATGGATGGCTATCTACAACCTAACTGGAAAAGCTGACATTTGGTGGCAGGACATAAAAGAGTAAAAAACCTTAAGGAAAAGTATTTAACTTGGAGAGTCTTTAAAAAGTACTTTAAAAGGAAATTCTTATTTGAACAGTATTATGAACAAAGAGATAAAGATTTTTATGAACTAAAACTTGGTTCAATGTCAATGAAAGAGTTAGGTAGAAAATTTCTAAGTTTACTAATATATGTACCATATATAATTGACAAAAATCCTAAAATACAAAGGTTTTTAAGTTGTCTTCCCACTAGTTTCAAGAACATAATTGAATTTGATAACCCGAAGACCCTTGAAGAGGAAATGAGAAAAGCTTACTTCTGTTATGAACAGAGTAAAAAGAGAGAAATAATACCTAACTAGAATAATAAGAGAACAAGTAACTTTGATCAGAAGAGAAAAGGTTTTAAGTCTAATAAAAGTTTTGGAAATAATTCTCAGAATTTCTCTAAGAATAATTATCAAGGAACGTATTTTAAAAGTAAAACATAGAAAAATACTACAACACCAAAATGCATAGATATTCCTAATAATTATGTTAAAAATAATGAACATAAGGAACCTGTAAAGTGTTGGGAATGCCAAGCACCTCACTATGCAAAGGACTGTCCGAACATAAGGAGGAACTACGTCAATGTGCATACCATTCAGCAAGAGGAAGCAGTTGGAGATGTAGCAAATAAAATGCCTAGAATAAATACAACCTTGGAAAATCGACATGCTGATCATCAAACTTCCATGGTGGAAGTACAAGGTATGATACAAAACCAGTTTGTTTCTATTCTAATTGACCCAGGTACTAGTTTACTCTATGTGTCACCTAGCATAGTGGAAAAATGCAATTTATCTTTGAAAAATTTTGAAAATTCTTGGCTTGTCCAGTTAGCTACAGAGACTAAAAGGAAAGTAGTTAATTATGTTGAAAACTGTGATTTGTTTATGTGTCAGTTCAAAACCCAAGTCAAGTTAAATGTATTACCGTTAGGATATTATGATGTTTTAATGGGTATGGAATGGATCGGAAAACATCAAGTAATTTTAAATTGTTTTTAGAAAACATTTACATGTTTAAATGATAAAGGAGAAATGAATATAGTCAAAGGAATACCTAGGAAAGTTTCTGTTAAACAAATCTCAGCCTTACAAATGAAAAAGGCTATAAGGAAAGGTTGTAAAGTATTTGTTATACATATAATAAATATGAACATATGGATAAAGAAGATAAGATTAAATTCAATGATATTCCAATCCTACAAGAATTCTCAGATGTTTTCCCGAAAGAAATTCCAGGATTACCTCCAAGGAGATATCTGTATTTTATGATTGAAGTAAAATGAGGAGTGGTACCTAATTCCAAGGCTCCTCATCAAATGAACATTTTAGAACTTAACAAATTACAATTACAATTGAACGAACTGAGAGACAAAAATTATGTAAGACCAAGTGTATCCCCTTGGGGAGCACCTATCTTATTCGTTAAATATAAGGACGGTACACTACGTCTATGTATATACTATCGTCAAATGAACAAAATGACAATTAAAAATTGACATCCTTTTCCTCGCATTGATGATCTGTTTGATCAGATACGCGGTGCGACAATATTTTAAAAAATAGACTTTATATCTGGATATCATCAAGTCAGAATTAAAGACAAAGATATTTTAAGACCGCTTTCAAAACTAGATATAGGCACTATGAGTTTGTGTTTATGCCCTTTGGGCTAACAAACGATCCAATGAATTTTATGTGCTTAATGAACAATGTCTTAAGAAAATACTTAGATAAATTTGTAGTCATCTTCATAGATGACATATTAATTTATTATAAAATGAAAGAAGAACATGATGAACACTTACAGATAATACTACAGGTTTTAAGAGAACATAAATTGTATGCTAAATTTAGTAAATACGAATTTTATAAAGATAAGATACAGTATCTTGGGAACGTGATATCCGAGGAAGGGATATCAGTAGACCTGTATAAAATAAAAGTAATAATTAATTGGCATGTTCCCAAGGATGTAACCGATGTATGATCATTCATGGGAATAACAGGTTATTACAAGAAATTTATAGAAGGAGTCTCGAAAATCGTAAATCCCATAACATCATTACAGAAAAAGGGAAAAAGATTTCTCTAGGATCAAAAGTGTGAAGAAAGTTTTAATAGATTAAAAGAACTGTTAACTACTGCACCCATACTGAAAGTAGCAGATCCAGACAAAGATTTCATGGTATGCACTGATGCATGCAATGAAGGTTTGGGTGGAGTACTGGCACAAGAAGTTCACGTAATTGCTTATGATTCAAGGAAGTTAAAAACACAAGAAAATAATTATGCAACTTATGAATTAGAGTTGGCTGCCATAATCCATGCTCAAAAAATGTGGTGCCATCATCTAATAGGAAAAATATTCCTACCAATGTTTGTGTTGAGGCCTAGAAATTCGCAGGCAACAACAGCAAGGGATTCTCCCCAGTCAACGTTCCCAACTAGCCCGTGACTATTTGGTGTAGGGAATCCGTTCGGTTTGCGGTCTAGCTACCATAGGTCAAGTAACAAAAACAAAAGGGTTTTACCGGTTGCGGCCTGGTCCACCATGTATATTTTTGTATTTTTGACTTTAAGTATGATATGCAAGTGCCTATCTAAGATGCATATTGATGAAGAATGCGAGGAGTGGTCACAATGTGATGCGCAGGTTCTTACCTCTCATCTTAGACTCTCTTGCATCTAAATCACACACAATTGAAAAAACAATATTAACTAAGCTATCCCTAGGGAGCAAGATTATCAATTCACGAGTAATGTAATACTGTTCATATGTTAAGATAAATCACAGATAGTTGTTCTTAGAATCAAAACACATAAACATGAATAAAGATATGCACAACAAGATAGCTTGTCATCTGTTAAAACATTCATTACTCATAGTGGAAATTATCACAGAATAAACCAGCGAACATTCAAATAAGAACATAGGTTCAACAAGTTAGAACAATCTCACAGTTAATGAAACACAGCTAAAAATGAAATAGTTCCCCTTCAACATTGTTCATTTCATCACATTTGAACATTCCACACAGCACTTTCTCCAAGAGGAAAAATTGTAATTTTATTATTACAACATGAAATAGTTCCTCTTACAACAAGTGGTTCACAAGTCTCTCTGGGAAAAATCCCCTCTTCACTCTTTCCTCTCTATATTTATACAAGAAACCGCTCAAAACTTTTTAGTTTCCCCACGACCGTTTCGATCTCCAGTCTTGTCATTTAGCGAATGCTCATGATTCCATGTTATGTTTCAAATAAAGAATTTTATAAAAAAATGGGCATAGCGAGGTAACTGACGAAATGCCCAAGCCTGGGCCTTTGTTCTTTAAGGATTATGCTCTACCATTGCTCGGTCCCTCCTCAGATCCTTATAATTTTTTTTCCTCAAGCAACAACTCTGCCGCCTTATGCTTTAACATGCTTTGTCCTCCAATTGCATCTTCTTCGCCGCAATAATATTCAAAGGGATTTGAGAAAAACTGCCATGTCTGTCTGCGATCAAACGAGAATTCATCATTTATTCCGACTATCCTTAATAAATGTTAGGCGAAATATATGTCGTAATAATTACGTTGTAGTGCAGTTGCCCAACTATTTACTTGTCAATCTAGGGTACGTAAACTGACAAAGCACGTGCACTGTTTGTGCAGGACTGAATTAGATCTAATCTAACTTAATCTAATTTGCTGAAATCAAATTAATCTAGGAAAACATTGAAACACTAACTAGGAAAGCATGAAATTGCGTAAGGGAAATACAACATGTGAAGAGTTAACAACAATGACATATGTGAACTCACATCCACAAATCAATAATCAAATGAAAAACAATAAAGCATGATAATGAAAGCTTGAATCACATTAAGAATCTCAAATCAAAGACTAATCTAACAAGTACAAAATCCAATCCAATCCACTTCCATTACAACCCTCCTACAAGCTTAATCTAACTTAATTACAACTTCCTCCTTTTTTTTCAATGGAGAGGGAGTACTCTCCTTTATACATGAGAGGCTAAAAGAAAAAGATAAGAATAGATCCACTATTCTCTCAACTACTCTCAACCACTTTCCTCTTATTACAAGATATGGTTCCTTCAAATCCTCATGAATCCTAGATAAGATATGCCAACCAAATCTTTCATGATCTTCTCCTTAAGAATAGGCTTGAATAACTATCTCCTTTGGAATGGTGTAAGAGATATTCAAGAAGTCTCTTTGAATTAATCATTTACATATTCCTACACATTACAAAGATCACACATAATTGAGATATATATGAAAAACATGTATATTTTCTAATATTTAATCATAAATTCACTTTTAATACTAAGATGAATAAAGTGGAAAATAATAAGGTAAAACCCAAATGTATTTATGAAAATGATATGATGAAGGTTTAATAGGGCGATGAAATGTAAGGAATGGTGAAGGAAAAGTGGATGAAAATACGACATTTCTGAGTCCTGACATCTCTCCCCAACTCAAGGTGTTGCATGTCCTCATGCAACCATGCATGGATCTTCTGAAGAACCTTTGGCATATAAACTTTGGATTTGATTGATGATGTCTTTTTAATGATGAATGTTTCCAAGATATGTGGGAGACATGAGTAACAGCTGGCATTTTCTATGGTTGGTTCTTGAGTAACAACCATGAACATAAGAATGTTGGTTCTTGTGTTAACAACATTCATTTCATTATTTTTTTATTTTATTTTTTTTGTTTTTTTCGCTTGCTGTTATGATAATAATGGTAACCACACACTTCACTAGAACTCATAAGCTATCAATGTGCATAAGAGAGCATCACTGAGTATAAGAAAGCCTTTTCTCAATCTGGTATGAATCATGCCAATGTATATCAATGCATGAATTAAAGTGCATCAGGGGATCATTAGAAAAGAAATTTTTGGGAATGGTAAATGGGATGAAAATGGAATGATGATAATGGAAAAATGTGGTGATTATGATGATAGTCCCCCCCCCCAGCTGAATCGGTTGCATGCCCTCATGCAACATAGTGTAGTTCATGGAAGGGAAAAGGAAATGAAGTGTGGTGAGGGAATTTTTCAAAATATTCAAGTCACCATAGAAGGAATTTCATGATCAAAGCTTAGAAAACAACATACCTCCACTCACCCAAAATGTAGATGAACTATGCAATAGGAATGTAGTTGTTGCGGCTGCTGGATCAGGAAATCATGATTGGTACTGTAGCTGCAACTACTATATCGGCGGGCACAAAGAATATGTGACTGCGACTGCTGGAAGATGGAAGGTGTCACTGGTGTAGGATCATGAAAATGTAGCTGTGAATGGCGTTGTTGCTGTAACGTGAAAGATGGCATTACTGTAGGAGCATGTGAAAGGTGACTGCTACTGTAGCAGCACTACTGTAACAAGAACTACTGGAACTGCTAAAGTAACAACCGCCGGAACTGATGTAACTGCTGTAATAGTGACTGCCATAACAATGATGGTTGTAACAGCAATGGCTGGAACTGTAATGATGGCCACTGCTGAATCAGAGCATGTGAAGTGGAGAGATATGAACTGGTGCTGATGAAAATGTGGAACTATCAGACTCTCATAGATGCATTCAAGCTGTTGTAACTGCTGAGGGAATCAGGAAAAAGTGTATAGTCTTCATCCGCTACAAACCCGATGGTACAATTCTAATCATGCGAATGGATGTGTCGATGTCGAGCATGAAGAGAAATCACTGGATTACTGACCATTGATGAATGTCATTAACCAGTGTGAGGCAACTCACCATCGATGTAAATGAGTGCCAAGGTACCCGAGTACATCTTACGAAGTGCGAATGGATGTGCTGAGGTCGAGCCACTTGCAAGATCTGATGATCAAGGGACATTGATGTATTCCCATGATCTTCAGCGAGAGAACTTGCCATTAAGGCATGCAAGCCTCTAGGTACTCAAAATGGACTCTAGTCTATATCCCAGATAAGGTGCTAAAGTCGATGGGGCAAGACTGTTGAAAGGTGGGCCTTAAGGAATCCCACATCAGTCAACGCGAGTTTATACAAAAGATTTGGTAGGACTGTAACAAAGATCTCAGCAGTGACAAGGTTTATGGAAATGAAATCAAGGAAGTGTAATTGTGGAAAAGGAGGTGACTGGTTTTATTCAGAAGGAAAACAGGCATAGAGAAAGAAGGAAAAAATGAACTGAAAATGATAAAGGAAATGATGTATGCTGCTCAGAAAAATAGATGTGCGAGAAATCAGGAAGGATGGAAAATGGCTGCACCACGGGGATGATCAATCTGCTGTGAAGGAGGAATGCAAGGAAATATTTCAGGATGCAAAAGGGTTTTCCAATGATTTTTGTGTAACAGCAAGTGTCAGGATGTTTATGAGGAGTAACAGCTCCTGCAAGCTATCAATAAAGCATCTTTCTCAAAAGTTTTGAGATTATTTGAAGGAAGGCAAGCGTCGTCATTCCTGCAATCATACTTAGTACCAATCCTGCACTTAAAACTTCGTAAGAGAATCGTAGAATGCAAAAATAAGTAGGAATGGGGCAAAGCGAAGAAAATAAAATGCATTTGTATACCTGTGCCTTTGCGCTCATGTAATCATCAATTACTGCATGAAGTGTCTTTAAGAAAGACAAATTAACATTAAGCACATTGTGTTCAGGAATTAGAGAATGTCCATTTGCGTTAGTTTTGCAATTTGTAAGAGCAATATGGTCTAAAATTCGGAAAGTGTAAATGTACGGCTGAGATCCACTATCAAATGTTCAGAGTAGGAATTTCACTGATTTGGTGCATTAATCGCAATTGCTGCTTTGCATGATCAACCTGTTCCACATCTCACAGTAGATATATATACCAAAAATTTTGTTGAAAAGCCTTCCCAAGTTGATGACAGAAAGTGCGTTAAAGCTAGCTACAACAAGTTCGACCTGCACGAGTTCATGATGCATGGCCATCAGTGTGCGGTTCTGTGCAACTGTGATGCTTCTAGGACTGTCCTTTGAGACACCAGAATGTTAGGCAAGTAGCAACGACATTATAGGATATTCAATGCACAGCTACATCCATGGAAGTAGCAGGTTGTTCAACGCCCAGCTACACTCAAATGGTTGTTCAACGCACAGCTGGGTTGGGTGCGCTCCTCAATAAGCAATAGGTGGACGTATACCTGGCAGCGTATTCAAAGACAAAGTGAATATGGATTAGGTGAGTAGGGCATTGTGCATTGTTCATCCAAAATGTTAGGCAGGTAGGGAGCTGTGCATTGTTCATCCAGCATCATCGTCCATCCTGATCATGTTTCTTTCATCCATCAAGATAAGCCAATTGAACTAAGTGTATCACAAAGCATCAGGAAAAAAAAATAACAAAAGGCCTTTAAGGTACAACACAATAGATCATGATCTTAATACCTAAAATATCAAGTGGATAATCGTTGCAACTTTACCGATCGAAAGGAGAAATAGTTACCTCATTCTATGCAGGCCCAAAATCCAGACCTGCATGCTCAACCAATTGAATAAAATTACGTACATGATATATCCTTCATGCACAAAGTAATGACAAAGTGTTTCAAAATGATGTAGATGATCGTGAAGATTTATGAGAGATAGAAACAATGATTTGAATTCCATCGGTACTGGTATGGACATGTTCTATATGGCACACAGAGAAAGGCGATTGGGTTTTGTTGGCAGTGGCTCAATCACTGCTTTGTGAAAGCATGGATTGGGTACTGTAATGATGCGATAAATTATGGCCCAACACACAGAGCATGCAAATAAGGGACTCCTATTTCTGGAAGACAGCATGTAAATGGGCCTCCCTCACGATAAATACAGGATGATAATGAATGGTATGCGCGCCAAGAGAGCCTGAGCTGTTGGGCAATTATTAGCACTAGAAAGGAGTGATAAGAAAAACCTTGATGCACTTACTCACTATTGATTGGCAGATAAGAGAATAATCGTGGCTAGTGCAGTCAATGGGTCTGGAACACTTCGTCTAATCAATGTAAAGGAAAAGCAACGAAAAGAACCTACAAGGACCACCTACCCAGATGTGAATAAAAGCAAGCTCGACAACTAAATTTATCGTTTAAGCCTATGATATGTTGCACGTGAATGAAAGCTAGACTTCATTGCTTGGCAGTATTGGGATAGAGATTTTCAGCAATCTCAAAGACTGTTTAGATTTACAATTGTGATTATTGTGCTCTCCAAGCCGTTAACTTAGGTTTTCATTAGAGATGAGCCTCGAGACTTCTCAACTTGATAACGCAATCAGGTTTCCTTTTCTTCATTAGGGGCATGGCCGACTTTTGAATATGTGAAATAAGATCCATATTTGGTTTTAATAGCAATGTGTTGATCACAGCGATGAAAGGGCCAACTGTGGCAGACAGACACATCTCTGAATAAGTTAGAACTGATAAAAATTATAATCATACAAATTCTGTAGCATGTCAACAAAATTGCACTCATAGAATTGTGAAAGTACAAGGTAGTGTTGGTTGTCCTTGTCACAAATTATTTGGAATCTCTATTAATAATGATGCAAAACAAGTTTAAAATGATCATCGCTCGTAGAATAACCAGAGATTGTTTGATAAGAAAGGGAAAGGAGATCTTGTTTTACTTGCTTCCTGGTAAGAAATATTAACCGCATAACTGGAGAGATCTTCCTTCTCTATTCTCTATCTCAGCCCAACCTTGCTCAGCTTGTTTTTTATATGCCGACAATAAAATATTCTTGGATTAGGTTGCAATGGAATTGTTTTGCCAGCCCCGTCATCGTGGAAATTGAAGTTATGAGGCACGAGTTTTAGCTCCACAAAAACTCCACTCATAGATCTGCTAGCTCGGAAGGTATCCTTGCTTGGTATCGAAAGAACTCAACCTGAGTGTATCGTGTGGCAAGCCATGGGGTTGGCTCACTTTTTTATTAGCAAAATCAAGAAAGTCACAGACGAATTTCAAGCGAATCACGAAATAAACAAGAATAATAGTACTAGTGAAAGGAGTCTTATTTCTCAATGGATTTAAGCGATCAAGACTATTGCTTGCTATTGCTTTACCGCGCAGGAAGCTTTGCGAACCATCTAACTGAGTCAGCAAGACCAGTAAGTCAGGAAGCCTGTGTGTCACATGATCTTCAAAGACATATGTAAGTTGGGGCAGTTCGTAAAGAGACCGGATTGGCTCGGGAGATTTGGAAAATTAAATGCTGGCCCCGTAATAGCAGGTAGGTTTTAAGTGCGAAAATATCTCCCTGGGTAAACTATTCACCATATGATTTGGCAATTTGGACTAACAAGATCCAGTGAACGACACACCAAAATGGGGAGCATAGGAAAACGGTATGGATTTTAACCTCGCGATTTTTAGATAAAGACTACCAGCAACCTGATGTATTTAAAATGCAAGATCCGATGGGACAGGGGCCGTGAATCCAGACGAATCAAGAACTCCCTAATTGATTTACAGTCTGGATGAATTAGTCAGGCAGAACAGTTGGTTTTCAAAATTGATTCGATTAGCCTGATCACAGAGAGATCGGCCACGAGAATTAACCTCCGGATTTTATCCTTGCAAGATGCTTTGACAATGTCATTTACTAGGATTAGATCGGTGGCCATCTACACAAAAATCCATGCTAGTAGAACTTCTCTGTATGATTCGCTCTGACTCTAGGTCTACAATCCCATACTTTCAGTTATAACAACATCTGTTCATATCAGTGTTGAAAATTTTAAGTTTTTTCCCAACTAATATTAGAAAATTGGTAAGGATTGGCAACAACCAGAAATTCAAGATGGGTGATTTGAAATTTTAGTTAATTCATTGTCTTTCTTGTGTTTTTTTTTTTCAATTACAGTTTTAATTTTGAATCAAATTTTCAACAATGTCTCTACCATCATTTTTCTTTACTCACTTTGGAACTAACTGAGAGCTTCAGATTTTATTATTTTGCAGATTGAACATGCAAGGTTGAATGCCAAAGATTTGTAGATTCAAATGCAAGGTTGTCAAGTGGTGACGACTAGAATCAAACCGACACAATTTGATTGCAATTTGATTGCAGCATGATACTTTTCACCCTTACTGTTGCAGCAAATAAATTATCATTAAGCAGATGTGGATATCCGGACTACTGCAACTCAAATCAGACCAAATTCTGAACACTAAAAGTAGCAGCTCAGTTAATTGCATCACACAGTTGTAGCATGTAGAAACGCAGCTCCTATCTTGCATATTTTTTCTTTTAAAGTTGGTTTTATTACATTATCGAATGATCCTACTATGCCTATTGGTTTATTGTAGATCAAGGAGTGGGGGCTCAAATTTATGTTCGATATTTTGCAGATTTAAAAGAAAAATTTGAACAAATGGAACAAATTTTGAGGAACGGCAGATTAGGCAATTTTTTTCTCATCGTCAAAAATCTTCCTGAAATCATCTTTAATCATCCCTACTTTCTGATCCTCGCGATCGCACAAAGCACGGAGGAGAGAATACTTATTCAACACTAAAGTAAATCTGAAAATGAAGACCTACCTACTCTATGCTAATTAGAATTTAGAAATATGCTACGTGTAGTCAAAATTCCAATGGAGCCATGCACGTAAAAGTAATAGCAACATGTTCAGTGGTAATTTTTCAAATGAAAGATGAAAATTTAGAAGAATGAGTGAATCTTCTTGCTGTAATGGCAAACTAACTAAATAAAAAGAAAAACTAAATTGATCTAATTGCGTACTTACCTGGAACCATCGTTCAATATAGCTTTCGTAAGCGCATTTTCCCTCACTCAGATCATGTTGCAGCTCCTTGTCATATTCCTCAATCTCTTGTTCAAATGATTGTTTGTCATCAAATATGCAGGAGTCTTCAGATACTGATTCCTCGTTTGTTTCTGAAGGAGTATTTAAACTTTCGGCTGCTGTCAAGATCTCCTCTTCCAGAGAAGAGGAGACTTCGATTTTTGCAAGGATGTGAGCGAGTTGTTCCAAACTAACACTCATAGTTAAATCATATTGTAAAAGGGGTTCTTACATCATCCAAATCAAAATCTGAAAACTGAAAATCACACTTGCTGAAAACAAAACACTCTTGTTAAAACACATGAAAACCTCTTCACAGTTGCAGAAATTGAAATTGCAAAAACATGCTTCCAGAAATTGAAATTTACGCTAAATTGCAGAAATTGAAATTTACCCTAAATTGCAGAAATTGAAACACACTTGTAGAAATTGAAATTTACACTAATTTGCAGAAATTGAAATTTACTCTAAATTGCATAAATTGAAATTTACGCTAATTTGTAGAAATTGAAACACACCCTTCATGCTCTTACCCATATGTCACCTCAGAGTTAGGAGCATGAATAATCACACTTGCATGAAAAAGAAATTAATACCTCAATCCCTTGTGCTTCCCCGGCAACGGCGCCAAAATGTTAGGCGAAATATATGTCGTAATAATTATGTTGTAGTGCAGTTGCCCAACTATTTACTTGTCAATCCGGGGTGCGTAAATTGACGAAGCACATGCACTGTTTGTGCAGGACTGAATAATCACACTTGCATGAAAAAGAAATTAATACCTCAATCCCTTGTGCTTCCCCGGCAACGGCGCCAAAATGTTAGGCGAAATATATGTCGTAATAATTATGTTGTAGTGCAGTTGCCCAACTATTTACTTGTCAATCCGGGGTGCGTAAATTGACGAAGCACATGCACTGTTTGTGCAGGACTGAAGTAGATCTAATCTAACTTAATATAATTTGCTGAAATCAAATTAATCTAGGAAAACATTGAAACACTAACTAGGAAAGCATGAAATTGTGTAAGGGAAATACAACATGTGAAGAGTTAACAACAATGACATATGTGAGCTCACATCCACAAATCAATAATCAAATGACAAACAAGAAAGCATGATAATGAAAGCTTGAATCACATTAAGAATATCAAATCAAATACTAATCTAACAAGTACAAAATCCAATCCAATCCACTTCCATTACAACCCTCCTACAAGCTTAATCTAACTTAATTACAACTTCCTCCTTTTTTTCAATGGAGAGGGAGCACTCTCCTTTATACATGAGAGGCCTTAAGAAAAAGATAAGAATAGATCCACTATTCTCTCAACTACTCTCAACCACTTTCCTCTTATTACAAGATATGGTTCCTTCAAATCCTCATGAATCCTAGATAAGATATGCCAACCAAATCTTTCATGATCTTCTCCTTAAGAATAGGCTTGAATAACTATCTCCTTTGGAATGGTGTAAGAGATACTCGAGAAGTCTCTTTGAATTAATCATTTACATATTCCTACACATTACAAAGCTCACACATAATTGAGATATATATGAAAAACATGTATATTTTCTAATATTTAATCATAAATTCACTTTTAATACTAAAATGAATAAAGTGGAAAATAATAATGTAAAACCCAAATGTATTTATGAAAATGATATGATGAAGGTTTAATA
The DNA here is from genome assembly GCA_001517045.1 of Pseudotsuga menziesii. Classification (NCBI taxonomy): domain Eukaryota; kingdom Viridiplantae; phylum Streptophyta; class Pinopsida; order Pinales; family Pinaceae; genus Pseudotsuga; species Pseudotsuga menziesii. Next base: position 141,800 of record LPNX010141431.1, read on the forward strand.
GGGTGATGAAATGTAAGGAATGGTGAAGGAAAAGTGGATGAAAATATGACATTTTTGAGTCCTGACAATAAACATAAACCATAATATTAATAAAATGAGTACTAAAGAAGAGGAAACTAGAACTAGGTTCTTATGTGCAAATTTCGACCCAAAACAAGGCACACAGGTCTCTTACGAAATAAAAATGATCTCATAACAATCGGCGGGAAAATGATTAAGAAACAGGCATATAAAAACCCCCATTGGTGGATTGGAACACTTGACATTGGTTCATCAGCGGGCTACGCAGCCGCAACGGCGGGTAACCTACAATCTAGGGGTTTTGGCACACGAACCAATATTGGCGTGATAAAACATCAGGGGTTGGATCCTCTCTAGGTATCAGATAGTTAGTGATATACACAGCTGCAATGGAGAAAGTTAAAAGGTCAAGAAAACCCGCAGACTAGTCAACATCAGAGAAACAAAGAACAGGACATCGACGAAAAGACAAACAGTCTGACGGGAAGTTAGCCTATTTTGGGGCCGCAATGACGGATCTCAATCAGCCTTCAACCTCCGATCCAAGTCAAAACAATTTCCAAAAAAATCGCAAAGCAAGGTCTTTTTCAAAATAGAACCCGGGTTTAGCGAAAGACTTTAATTGTCGGCACCATGTCTAACTGACTTCCGAAATAATGGAAACTGAAAAACCCACTTTAAACTTCAAAGGTAAAACATCGTAAAACCAGCTGAGCCTTATAGTCCACAACATGCACAGACCCAAATGAAATCCTGAATAGCAAGAAAAACTGGCCTCAAACAATCCAAACATGTAGCGGAGTAAGAACAAATGGCCTTCAACAAAATCAACAAGGAGGGTTCAAAATTTTAAGAAATTTGGGAATAGTTGCAACTGCAACAATTGGCGGCTCATTGGTGAACCTAGATCTCTGAATAAACTCCTCCTTAAGCAACAGACTATTTAGCAGTAAAATTGACCTGCCGAATTCTTCTAGATGTTTGGATTCCCATAATGCCGAATGTGCTTGTAATCATTAATGATAGTCCATTTTTGGAAAAGGGAACACCAAAATATTCAAAGTCTGGATAACTCTTATGAGGCTGAATAGGTGGATTTCATTTTAACTTTGTCTTTGGGTAGCTTCCAACTTAGACGCCACAGGATTGTAACACATGGTAAACATAAATATTCGTTTGTTCCCCATTGCCATGCCACTTGGCATTTTTCATTTGTGGACTTTATGTCCTTTTGAGTCCTCGTGCCTTTTCTTCTGAATTTTATTCAGGCTCTTCTATCCATAGTGTCCTTTTGTGTGAGAGATGCATTTAATTTTCAACTCACGGACAAAGAATAACTTTTGGCAATCTGTACTCATATAATTCAGTACTTGGTTTCGATGAATATTGCTTTCTTAGGAGTTTTGACTCTTATTAGGCTTTTAGCTTTCTATTTTTTGGCATGGGATCATTTAGATATAATATACTGTTTACCCTGCTCCCCTTTCCATGGGTCTTTTGCTATCACCCCCTAGGACGTTTTAGATGTGAAATGGATGGAGCCTCGAAATAATATTCCAGACTTTTGATTTTGAGTTATTTTAGGGATTACTCTGGACCTCAATGTGTTCATAGACACTTAGGAAAACTACTTACTAGAAGAAATTCCATCATATTCAAACAATAAGACACAGTCTAATGCCCAAAGAATCTCACTTTATCAAGGGTTCTGATGCTCTCAATGCAACCAAAACTTGGATTCCTTTATTGGAATAAGAATAAAACTACACTAAACAAACAGGAAAAGAACAAATTAAAAAGGAAAAACAAGTCAATTATTTATGTACAAAACGGAACAAAATAAAACAAAGTCAAGAAAAATAAGGTTTAAGAACTAAACCATTTACTGGTAAGTTCTCCTCCCATCCCTGCAAATCCTGCAACTTATAGGTTGAGGGGCCAAGCTTCTCTGCAATATGGAAAGGGCCTACCCATAACTGTTGAAATTTCGTGTTCCTTCCCTTCTCATCATGAGGGTGATCCCACTTAAGAACCAAATCTCCTACTTCAAATTATTTTTTCCCAGCTTTGTGCTTATCAAACCACCTCTTCACTGCCTCATGTTGTTGTTTAAAACGTTCTATGGCCTTGGATATAGATTCCTCTGCCTTCAAAATATTATGTATCCTCATCTGCAAAACTTCATTATTTGATCCCCTTGATTCTTGATCTATTATGGAAGAGTGTAGCATGATATTGGGGGGTAGAATGGCCTCTTTTCCATAAACAAGGGTATATGGGGACACACCTAATGAAGTCTTGGGGGTGACCCTATCAGCCCAAAGAGAATTTGGTAATGTTGAATGCCAACTTCTCTAGTTTTCTATCACAGTCTTTTTTAATATTCTAATCAGATTCTTGTTCGTAGATTTAGCCAAACCATTTCCTTATGGATAATAGTTTGCAAAGTAATGCAACTTAATTCCTTTTTCATGAGAAAATGCAGTTAATATAATAGAAGAAAAATAAGTAGCATTATCGAAAACTAGAGAAATTGGAACTCCAAACCTGGTCATAATATGATCTTGCAAAAAGTCCATGACCGCATATTCATTCACTTTATGCAACGGAATGGATTTGACCCAATGAGTGAAGTAATCGGTTTCCATCAGAATATACTTGTGTTGCAAGGAAGAGTTTGGCTTTATCTCTCCAATGATATCCATCCCCCACTACTCAAAATTTTTTGTTATCATCACAGGCTTTAATGGTCCTTCTGCTTTAACTTGTCTTCCACCACACCTTTGTCAGATGTCGCACTTTCTGACATGGGCATGTGCATTTTTGAATAGTGTGGGCCAATAGTATCCGGCTCTAATAATTTTATGGGTTGTTGTATCCCCAGAAAATTGTCCTCCAACAGGCCCATCATGTAAGTCTATCATGACCTTCTTTGCATCTTCTTTCTCTAAGCATCTAAGAAGAACTCCATCATAATTCTTTCTGAATAATATTCCTTCAACAATTTGGTATGAGGCTGATTTAAGACACAGTGCTCTTCTTTGCTTAGAATTCCAATGTTTTGGTAAGAATCCCTCCTGAAGGTAATACACAAGGTCTCGATACCAGGAGTCCGGAGCTGTGAAAAGAGGACATACATCCATCAAATGTAACTCAGCTTCATCTTCCTTGTCATGTTCTTCATTGTATTTACTTTCAATCATTAGTTTGCACAATCCTTTCCCTTTAACTATGGAGGCTGGCTTGAATTCGAGGTCATACTCCTGTAGATTTGTTACCCAATTGCCTCTTCTTTCTCCTAACTCCTTTTGTATGAAAACAGACCTCACAGCTGGGTGTGGAACTATTACCTTTGTCCGGTTCTTAAGTATATATGGTCTAAATTGTTTTACCACTTTGAACACTGCATAAGCTTGTTTATCCACAGCTGGGTAATTCAATTCAGCCCCTTGTATACCAGTGCTCATAAATGATATGGGGAACTCCCCCATCTTCCTTCTGGGTAAGCACCACTACTAGTGAATCGTCAGATGCGAAAGTGTACAAAATAAAATCTTTCTCAAAATATGGAATTTTGAGGGAGGGTGCGTGTGCAACAACTGTCTTTATTTTACTAAATGCATTCTTCTCTACATCAGTCCACTTGAATTGTACACTTTGCTTTACCATTTACTGCAAAGTTTTAACAATTTGAGCGAAATCTAGTACAAACCTTCGCACGAAATTTATTGTCCCCATAAATTATTGCATGCCCTTTTTATTATGGGGTAAGGGAATCTATTCGATAGCTTTGATCCTCTCTGGGTCTATGGAGATCCCCTTCTTAGAAACCACGTGACCTGGTAACTTACCCTCGGTAACGACAAACATGCACTTCTTGGGGTTTAATGAGATACCATATTTTTTGTAGCGTTCAAAAATCTGTTTTAGATGGAATGCGTGTTCCTCCCTTTTCTTTGAGAATATTGTAATGTCATTGAGGTATACTACAGCACTGCAGCCAATCAGACCATGGAAAGCTATGTCTATAACCCTCTAGAAAGTAGCGCCAGTGTTTATGAGTCCAAAGGGAATCCTTCTATAAGCAAAACTCCCCCATCTGGTTCTGAATGTAGTTTTAAGTCTGTCTTCTTCTGCTACTAACACTTGATTGTAGCTTGAGAATCCATCTAATAAAGACAATAATTCAGAACCCAAAACCATTTGCAATATCTGTTCCATGGGTGGGACAAAATAATTTTCTTTATCTGAAGTGCGATTTAAGTTTCTGAAATCCACACATAGTCTAATTTCTCCAGATTTATTTCTTACTGGTACCAGATTTGAAACCCATTCCGAGTGTCTAACTTTGAAAATAATTTTAGCATCCAATAGCTTCTTTACTTCATTCTAAATCAAAGGCTCCAATTTTGGATGCATTTTCCTTAAAGGTTGTTGATAAGGCTTGAATCCAGATCTGATGGGGATAACATGCTGAATAATATTGGTTTCATACGTCTTCATATCTTCATACGTCCAGGAAAAAACATCTTTGTATTGTTTGAACAAACTGACGAACTTATTCCTTTCACCTGGAGAGCAACACTTTCCCAAATTCACATACTTAGGCTCAACTTCCGTCCCTAAATTAATCAACTTGAACTATAAAGACAAGCTATGAGTCTTCACATTCACTGGCCTTCTGAATTTCTCGTTTAGATCAAACATTCGCTCTAAAGTCCTGACTCCTTTAGGAATAAAATTGTCAAATTTTAGCTCGGCCTGATGTTCTTCATCGTCAATAATTTCCCCTTTGAAGGTCTCATCATTTGTCAAGCATTCTAGAATTTGTCGATCATCATCAAAAACCCATAAATAGGTAATCATATCCGGAATCGAAGGCCTGAAAAGCAATTCAATAGAACACCGGTTATTAGAGGGCACAAGCTTGGAAGCTGAGGTGGCCAACAAGTCAACTGCTGCATTCTTAAGTCTAGGAATCGATACAATGTTAAATGCATGAAAATATTTAAGCATATCCCATACTTCATTTTGTTAAGCTTTTAAATGAGGAGAAATGAAATGTATTTGATTTCGAATTTGTTTTACAATTATTTCAGAATCCCGATACACTTTCAGATTTTCCACCTTTAATTCAATTGCTTTTCTTAGTCCTTGAACTAGTGCTTCATATTCGGCTGTGTTATTGGTGCATTCAAAATCTAACCTACATGAAAGAAAATGTTTATTTTTCTTAGGATCAATCAGGACACAGCTGGCTCCTGACCCCTCCAAAGTTTTAGACCCATCAAAGAAAAGCGTCCAAAAATCACTTACCACTACTGTGCGTGAAACAACATCTACATCTATAGCTAAGTCTACTATTTTACAATCAATTTCATCAGCCTATGAAAAACAAAGGATATCAGGCTGAGCATCTGATGTATTGCTAGTGTTATCCCTAAAGTTGGACCTAGACTACGGGATCCAAGTTTAAGGAAATCTTAAGTCTGATAAAGACTAAATCAAAATAAAATCAAATCAAAATACAGACTAAAATAAAACCTAAGGCTAGTATCATAGGTTTGTACAGCTTTTAGGAACAAAATCACAATATAACATATGTATATACAGCTGGTATATATCACAGATCATTAGATACAAATATTCATAGAAAAGAGGAAAGTGTATAACAGGTTGGTAAGACAGTGAGGGCTGGAAAGAAAATCATAAAATTCAAATAACATAACATTCAAAACAGCATTTCATACAAAGGATTCTATGATCCTGAAATATAAAGTGTAACTGTAGCTGTTTATAAAACATAAAGATAACTATTTCCTTCAATAAGAATTATAACATGGATTATGAATGACCACAGATATAAAAGAATTATCAAAGAAAATAGTTTATAATGCACAACAACAAAACATCATCATATGACATTCAAAGCTAGAACCTGTGAAGCTGCAAAGATATTATGCTATACAGAATGGTTCATAATACATCCAGCATCATCCCAAAAACTGCCAACCAGTCCTCTGCGTTCTCCTGAAAGGAAGAAGCCCCCTCTCACTAGTTCCAGAGCTGTTTTTATACCAAAAACAAATTCTATCTAAAACTAACAATAGATCCTATAAGTTTGGATCGACCCCCTTCAAAAGTGGGAATAATCCCTTACAAAATGCTTTTACACTACATGTGGAATACTAAGAGAGACATCTGTCAATAAACAGAGTTGGTTTCACAAGCAAACTATAACTCTAAATGGAGCCTCTAAACCTCAGTGACATGTTCTTCTCTGTTTCCTTTTTCATAACCTTCGCAGCAGCCATTTCAAACTCCTCTTGTGTAACATGGACACGTTGCTCCCGCAATGCAAACATCCCAGTTTCTATGCATACAGTCTTAAGCTCTGCATCTTTTCCCTGAAGATGCTTATTCGTGCAGTAAGACCCTCCACCATGTACGCTGTAAGTCTTTCCATTGGATTTCTGTGAATTAAGACTGTATCTTTTAATTTTGTGATTTATATATGTGATGCCAATTCGCAGAACCTTCTCAATCTTCGCAGCCTTCGATCTTCATGTCGAAACATTGTTTCTCCATTTTGGCGTGGATTTGACCATTTGGGAACGGCCGGCAGGTTATTTGACACAATTATCCAATAGCTTTTCGAAACTTTAAATTATCTTGACAAGTTTTGCACTCAACGCCTGAGAAACTATACTGAAAAACAATCTCTAAGCTCCAACGAGCCTGAACTCTTGTCCATAAAGCGAATGATCTCGCTGCCCTTGATCCTGAAGTTCGGGCTCTGACCTAGCAGCAATTACAGTCATCAACAGAACCTTAAATACAGATCTCTCTGCCATGAGTTGTGTCTTTGTCTTCACCCCAAGGTCGACCTTCAAATTCAATGTTTCAGTTCTGCGCCTCGATGGATCAACGGATGACATCAGCATCGTGCTCAAATGTCCCGGAGTAACTCCTTTACCTGCAATATTTCCCTTCAGATTCAGAACTGATGACAAGCATACACGCAGGAGCTTGAGAGCATGCCTCCTGTAAAATGCATCCACGCCAGAGCTATTTTGCATGACAGTTGCTATGGCCAGATAAATGCACCGATCTAAAGGCACCAAAAATGATATGGTTGGCTCAAATGTCACAGCACCGTTTGCAAAGACTAAACCCTTGAGGGCATTCTTGCTCCATTTAATTTTCGAACAGCCTTCATAAAATCCTCATGAATTACATAATCACGCTCTGCTCGGATGGCTGACATGCCAGCTTCTGTGCAAACATTTCTAAGGTTTTCTCCATTGAATCCCTCAGCCAGCTTTACTACAGCTTCATAATCTATATCTCCATGTTTTGCAATTCCTGTAGCATGTATTTTCAAAACTTCCATTCTTGCTTGTTCATTTGGTAATGGAATTTCAATCTTCCGATCCAAACGACCTGGTCGAAGCAAGGCAGGGTCTAGAACATCTGGTCAATTGGTGGCCATGATCATTTTTACTTTTCCCAATTGATCAAACCCGTCTAGTTGATTGAGTAATTCCATTAGAGTCCTCTGAATCTCTCTATCAGCACTAGTTCCTTCACTGAAATGGCGTCCACCAATTGCGTCTATTTCATCCATAAAAATAATGCATGGTTGGTGATCTCGTGCATACCCAAACATTTCCCTGATCAGCCTAGCACTGTACCAGGGGGACCATATAGAAGAACCCCCTTGGGAGGCTTGATTCCAACTCTAATAAAGAGTTCAGGATTCATCAAAGGAAGTTCAATAGACTCCCTAAGTTCCCTTATTTGATCTGCCAGTCCTCCCACAGCAGAGTAACTCACATTTCCAGGATCTTCATGAAGCATATTATATACAACAGGATCCACCTCACTAGGCAGAGCATGCATTATTGTGAGAGTTGTCATATCTAGAACAACTCGAGTGCCTGCAGTGAGTTTCTCCTTGTCCACCTTGTTCCATCAAAACTCCATATGCTGCACGCTCTTAAATTGCTGCCAATTCGGGAATATGCTGCCAGTCTGTAAAAATCTGCCATGTAAAACATAATCCTTTGCACATACATAGGTTTTTAGTTACTGAATAGAACTTTTAATGATTTAAGGTACCTAAGGGAAACATAAGGGCTAACAATCAATAATAAGACACAAAACACAGCAAAATTAAAACAATAAAAACCAAGGATAATCAAAAATTTAAAAATAAATAGGTGAAAAATCCTACAGATAACAGCTGGCTTCTTCCGCTTGATAGTTTCCCGGTTCTAGCTCAATAAAGTAATTTCCCAAAATAGAATTCACTGGTTCATTTTTTTCTTCGAACTAAGTAACATTGTGTTTCATGTGGGGTTCTCTTATAACTTTAATTTGATTTGGGATTCCTTTATAAGGTTTCCATAGATGTGACCAGTCCGAGGCAAAATATCCACTTAGCTTTGCCGACCATTCTCTGCTCAACACAAGTTGATAAGCTTCAGGTATGTCAGCTACCACAATGTCAATGAATTGACATACCTTATCATTTGAAGATAAGTGAATGAGAACATCCTCCATTTCCCCAATTACCTTCACATTCATTCTATCCAGTTGAATGACCATCTAGGTAGATGGTTTAGGTTGTCCATTTATCTTTTTGCATACCGAAAGCGGCATAACGTTGACTGATGCCCCTGAGTCTACTAGACAGTTGTGCACGTTGTGGTTGGAAATTTCAAAAGTTAGGAGAAAAGGTGGAGTCTTGCATTTAGGATTACCTCCCGCACTTGCTTCACCAATTTCTTCTTCTTGGGGCTGATTGTTAGTGGGAAGTTTCTCCTCTAATATTTCAAGTGCTTTCAATAACTTTTCGTTCTGCTACGGCACATTGCACATCTCAAATAACGAGATATTTTCCCTTACCTTTTTGATATCCTCCACGATGTCATAATCCATCTTATGTTCTGTGAGATTCATTTTAACATTATATATTTTCTCTTCAATGGGTTTAGTAGGCATGTTGATCTATCTTGGATTTTGACTGGTGGGGGTAAATTCTGGAATTTTATTAGCTGAGGAGTTTTTTTTGAAATTTCTTAACATTCTTTTGAAGTTTCTTGATCTTTTGGAGCATAAGATTGTTTTCCTTAATCAACCCCTAGCTTCTCGTCCTTACATTTGTTTCCAGGATATCTTCATGTCTCAGATCCTTTTCTTCCTCAGCATAAAACAATGATACACAGTCCCATAAAACCATGGCCTCATCCTCTTGTTTTTCTGTTGATTTATTGTTTTCTTTCACTTCTTCATCATTATCCTTGGTTAATTTGGAATCCAACAGCTGATTCATAACCAACGTCATTGAATTTATCCATTGAGGACAATTCTTTTTAGAATGGGGTTGTTGGTGAAAAGTGCAAAAGTTATCCATCCCCACCTCTGTTAAGTTCATCGATGCAGGGCCGTGCGGAGGGGGTTGGGATTGATTGTTATCTTCCATTTTCTTTTAATAAGGCTTATAAAACTTTTGGGCTTCCTTTTCCTTTTCCAAGTCTATTATTCTGTTAGAGAGCTTCTGCATCATCTTTGCCATTCCTTTGAAGTTTGGTGATTGCTCCTCTTTAGGCTTATTAAATAACAAAGCTTTCCTCCCAACAATTTTTTCTCCCAGCTGCTCAGGATAATATTCAATGCTTTCCTTTTCAGGCTCCACTCTTTCAGCTTCTTCATAAGTCTCTGCTAGTGTAGGTTTGGCTTTCATTTTGGCAAACATGGCCAACTCGGGTCCTAGATCTAAAGTATAATAATCAATCAGAACTTTATCCGAGGGTTTGTCAGCTTCAAAAAAATTCTTAAGATAAGTGGCAAATCTTTGGGTAAAACTATGCACCTTCTCTTTTCTTTCTTTCTTTAAGGTGCATAGTCCTTTCATGAGAGCCACATGAGTTTTTTGGGTTGCATATTTACTTCTACAAATCCTTTCAAAGGTATCCCATTCTGGGATAGAGTTTGCAGGAAAACCAAAATACCATGATGCTGCTGCTTCTGTAAGGGTATGCGGAAAAAGTCTACAAACGACATCCTCATGTTCCCCAGCCCTCAATCCTTCTATTGGAAAATAAAAACTTTGTAAATGGTCATCTACTAACATCTTCTCATTTGGATCAAACTTGGGAAACATATTTTCAAAATATTGAGGTAAGTCATGCAACAGAGGTGTTAAGTTCAAGGGTGATCTGGCTTTCCAAGCCAGTGGTGGATTTGGTGGGTTAAGTGGCTGATTTGCATTTACACCTACCATGAGTCTAGGTGGAGAGTGAGGAGGTGAAGGAACAGGAGTATGCACAGGAGAATAGTAAGGTGTGTTTGGGCCTACTTAATTCAAACGTTGAACAACTTCCTGTAACGCTACTTCTACTAACTCTTCCAACTCTCCAACCAGCACTGAATCTTCCAAGATGGGATGATATTTCTTCTTTTATTCTCTTCGAGGTAATAAGGGATAGTGGGTAATCCTCCAATACTCTTTACATAAGCCCATGTGTGTCTTCTCAGATCATTGACTACTTGGTTGTCCACAGAAAACAAATGTTCTCTATTTTCTTTAGTATTTGGATCAGGAAATAAACTACTTTCAAAACTATCAATGGTGGAGCAATTTCAAGGAAATGGATTTCCCCGGCCATCCATGCACTGGTGGCCCTCCTTCTAGTGCCATAAACTGTTGAGGCCTAGAAATTCATAGGCAACAACAGCAAGGGATTCTCCCCAGTCAACGTTCTCAACTAGCCCGTGATTGTTTGGTGTAGGGAATCCGTCCAGTTTGTGCTCCGGATACCGTAGGTCAAGTAACAAAAACAAAAGGGTTTTATCAGTTGCGGCTCGATCCATGTTGGGCTATAGGGCAGACCCAGGATTTATACCATTAACTTCATACCAACAAAAGACCCACAGTGTTGGCCCTTCTGGCAACAACCTACGAACAGGTTGCAGTCTCACCCGAAACAGCTATTGGATGCCACAAAATCAGGTTTCTGCAAGCAGAAGAGGGATATTACTGTACCTTTAGCCTTTAATAACTTATATTCATATAAGACAGAGATTCAACATTCACATATATAACCTTACAGCTAAATAAATAGATAATGACTTGCTTAACCCTTTACTGGGAATTCACAGTGAAGTTATTTAATTAGAAGTGATCTTACTTATCAGATGTATATTTATCAATGCATAAAGAACAAAACAACAACACAACCAAAGCCACAACACACGATATAACGTGTTTTGCCCCCAGTGTAGGGGTTACGTCCACAGAACTGTGTTTTATTCAACTCTTTACAAAAACCACAATTCTGATCTACGCACTCAGCTGCATATCCCTTCAAGTCCTCAAAGCCGCGCACACAATAGCAAGCCTCTGCGCACACAACTGCAGATTTCCTTTATCACCCAAAACCCTCTGCGCACACAGCTGCATAGGTCATCCATGCACACAGCTGGGACTTAACCTTCTCTTACAAAATAGCCTTAGCTTCACATCAATACATCTTACATAAAAAAGCCTAACCTCATTTTTTTACAAGAGTGCTTATTTATAGTGCACTTATTACAAAACCATGCGCTTAAACCATGGGCACCCCAAACCCTAAACCCTGGATTTAAACCATGGGTTTATTACAAAAAGAGGACTTTGACTCAACCCCGACACCCCTAAGAATGTTTTGAGTCGTAACTCTACTTACAACTTCCACAAAAACCGTGGAGTTACCAAAATTAGGGATCGTTAAGGTGCGCGCCCCAACAAGCCCTTAAGACTCACCAGTGGCCCGTCCCGAGACACTCTGCTGCTCTTCTGGTAGGCGAACTTTGTCAGCGAAGATAGAGAACTGCTTGTTGAGGCCATGCATGATATTGTCGGTGCATTGCTCCTTTTCGACCAATTCCTGTAAGACTGCGACTGATGCTTCGCTGCCTTTGTCTGCGCAAATGCAGCATATTCCTTCAGGACTTTGAGTTGGGTGTCCACAGTAGTACTCAACTCGAAAGCTTCGCTGATAAGTGGCTGCATAGAACTTTCCACTTCTGTTGCTTTTGCTTTGCATGATTCAATTTCCTGCTGGAGTTTTGTTGCAGCCGCAACATTTTCCCAAAATTCTAAAATTTTGGGGCCCCCTTTTTTACTTTGAATTAGTCGATTCTTTCTTGATTACAGCCTCTCGATTTTTTGGCCTATGGATTTTGAAGCATTTTTGGTTGCTGCCCATCGATTGGTTTTCTCCTCATTACATGTTCTGAAGATTTCCATCTTGAGGTTATTTCATTGTCGTTTTGCCCGTTTTTTTTTAAACCTTGTCGATCGGGAGTTAAGTTTTTCCTCTGTTTCGCCGTTGCGGGCGGTTTAATGATTTTCCTCCCCACCGTTGCGGCCCGTTTCCGAGTCTTGGAATTTCGTTTTCGTCCCGACTGTTTCGGGAGGTTTTGGAATCTTCTGACCATTGCGTGTGATTGTTTGATTCTCCTCCGTTGCGGATGGGTTTTGGTTCTTCATCAGAGGAATGTGAAGTCTTCCTCGTCCGCCGTTGCGGACGGTGTGTTGCTTTTCCCTCCCGACGTTGTGGATCGTTTCCGGGAAGGGACTTTCCGTAGCGCTCCGATGTTTTGGTTGACTCCCGGCTGGATAGCGGAACGATTGAACACCGCTTACTTCCCCATTGCGGATGACATTTTACTCTGAGGGCCCGATATTGAGGAGGGGTTCGAACTCTTGATCATCCGATCAAGGTGTCCGCCGACGCCCGACGACGGTGATTCAAACGTTATTTAGCCATTGTGGGCGAGTGAGTACAGGGGGTTGTCCGCCTTTGTGAAGGAAATGGAGTTCTGGCCACCCAACCCAGTTTCAGTTCGCGCCCGATGGAATGTTTTCCCACATGTGTGGCAGTTTTTCAATATATACGGGGCGACAAACAGGGTTTTGTATTGTTTTTGAGCGCTCTCGCAGTAAGTCGAGCTGTCGATTTTAGGAACGCCTGAGGATCTAGCTGTTGGTGTACCACTGTCCAAGTGGCAGGAGGAGAAGTCTAATTGGCATTAGCTCACTCGTTTGTTGGATTGCCAGGTAGGATCTTTGCACCCTAACATCGTGTTTTTTTCAAGGTTTCGATTAAGGGATTTATGTATTGGTTCGAGTATTGCTAGAATTAGATCCCCGTAGTCTTTTTCGCTCGCCCGAAGAATTTTTCTCCCGCAGCTAGGTTTGTCATAACCGTTCACCCGGTGGTTTGCGCCCGTTTTGTTAGGGTTTTCGGCTGAATAGTTTTTGCGGTTAGAGGGGGTGGAGTCTTTGCCTTTGTAGAGCCCGCATTTCATTTTTTGTCTCTGCCGTTTCAGTTTCACCCTGAGCACAGTAAAGGAAGACAAGGTGCAGGCGGCCTTCATGCCGCCTGCACCTGGTTTAGTAATAATGAGATCCGTCGGTGGTTTCGATAGGGTTTCTGACGGGGGTTTGGATAGTGAATACTTAGCCGGTCAGTTTCCCTAATTGGTTTACCCATTTTTGAGCCCTAACCTCTGCCCGCGCTGCTTAGTTTGTCATTATAGGCTACCTTGAAATCCTAGGGCTGTGCCATTGTTAGTATTTGTGTTCAAAGGGTAGCATGAGTAGTGGTGCTGGCGGGAGCCCCCTGTGCAAAAAGTTGTTTTGGATTCCCACGGTTTATAGTCGCATCAATGTAAATACCATGTCTGCGAGCAACATAAGCTTTCACCGTTTTTTGTGTTATCCTTACTAAAACCATGTCTGAATTCGGAGAGCTGTAGTCGCGCCTTGCGTTTGAAAGTTATGCATTTGCATTTCATATCGTTTGATTGGAAAATGGCGAACTGTGGAATAATGTAATTTTGATGCTAGGCCATTTAATGAATATTTCCATTTTTTATTTTACACCACATTAAGACCTGGCTCACTTTAGTGCAGTGGCAGCCTGAGTCCATTTTGTGCTGATAGTTTTGATAGACAAGGCATGGCGAGATCATGTGTACATGTGTTGGCCTATTTCTTGTTTACATATTAACATAGAATAATAGTATGTTGCAAAATATTGCACGACCATTTCAAATCTTTCAGCCTGAAGGGCCTAAGTCTAAATCCCGTTATAGCTCTGATGCACTTGAGAAAAGATAAAACTGCTGCAAAATGTTCACAAGCCTGAAAATGCTTAATATAATAATGTTTTACATTGCAGGAAAAATCTACAATGTCCAAGAGGCAGAAGAAGAAAGCCCCAGCGGTGGAGGAAGTACCAGCACCAGACACAGAAGCAAAAACTGAGTACATCTATGAAGACACCCAATGTGTCTTGGGGGTTGAACCTGAATATAAATGGGGAGACATATACAGGATGATTTCCCGCAGGGAAGTCCCAGACACCGGTCTTGAGGAAGCACCTATTTACACAAACATAGAAAAATCTACCATTATGAAAGTTGCCACCAGGCCCAAGCTGTTTCCATGCCCGGAGGTGATGAGATGGGTTCTACCAAATACCAACCACAACTCAATGCTTATGTGTAATGTCGAGGGACATGGTTATGCCGCCTTTAGCCCTGGGTATGTGGCCTTAGCTTACCACCTGCCGGAGCCTCAGCTCTTCCTGACAAATGAATGGCTGGACAACCTTAGGATGGATTTTGTAGAAACCATGAAGAGGATGCTCTTGCCAGGGAAGCTATACCGACATAGAGCAACTGAATAATGTGACATAGCCAGTCTCAGACCTACTTACAGATTCAGAGCTCTAATGTTGAATAGGATCTTCGGGAGAGCAAATGCAGACTATTCAAATTCGAGTGGATACCCCTGATGTTCTATGTGGCCACGGAAGGCACGATCTTCAACTGGGCAAGTATAGTATCAAGCAGTCTCTCCTCTTGTGTGGCTGCAGCTTTGGAAGGAGAAGCCAGGAAGAGATCTGAGTTTTATATGAGCTCGATCCTGATAGATTGCATACTTTGTCATCAGCCTTTCCCAGGCCTCCAGTGTGTATGGGATAGAGACAGAATGCGTGTATATGCGGCCTACAAACCTCTAGGGTCTCATCTATATCACAGTCACTACAGAGAGGCATGTGAGCAGTTCCTCATGCCATTATACGCACTCATCTTCCAAAAAGAATGTGATTTCATGTCAGAAGACGCTATGCAGGTCATTGATGAATATGGAGATTACTTTCTGAGTGAAAATGGTATGTATATCAAGATGTTTGGAGGGTCAAAGACCCCTTTTCTGCTGCCCAAATATGCTATAGATTATATAATCCACAAGGAGGCAGTCAAACAAGTATACATTGATGGAGTTGGTCACTTCTTGTTCCAGTACAAGAAGACTGCCTATCCCCCCCTTCCATTTAAACTGGTAAATTATAAATTCACAAATGTAAAACAAGCGCCCGAGTTCATAGAAGAACTAGGGAAGTTCCGCTTTGGAGAAATGACTTTTCGAAGGAATGATAGTCATGGCAGAGTAGCGGAACACTGCAACAAACACAAGGTGACCTACGAATACAGCCATTATTTCGATAGCAATGAATCGGTTTACAAGATGGCTCCAAATATGACAGAGCTCCGCAAGAGATTCAAACCTAAGCAATCCACCAAGGGTGGAAAAGGATCTGAGCAAGAGAAGGCTGAACAAGCTAGGGCTGAAGAAGCAGCCAGAACAATAAGAGAAGAGGCTGCAGAATGGCTGCGAAAAGGAGAAGAAGAAAAGAGCAAAGCTGCCCAGGAAGAAGCTGAACTGGCAAAAGAAGCAGCCAGAGAAAAGGAAGGAGCTGCTAGGCAAGCAGCCGAAGAGACCCAGAGAAATTTGAACGAAGAGCTTCAGAGGCAAGAAACTGAAAAGATAGAAGGAACACAACAGCAGGCTTTTGAAACACAAGCGGGGCAGAGCCAAGGAGAGGAAAACCCTGAAGTGCAGATCCTTCAAGTGCCCGCCACCATTACTCCTTCAACCTCTACGCTTCAGTTAGTACCCTTCGTGCAGAAAAGGGGGGAGGAAGTCCCTGAGTTTACCACGGTATATTATGACAGGGCTACCAAAAGAATCATGAGGAGAACAAAGAAAAAGATAGAAGCAGAAGGAATGACTAGCAAGATGATATCAGATAAAGCTGTGATGGTAGGGACAGACATAGATCCGAGGTTTACCATAAGTGCCGGGAAGGCAGCCATACATGCTTCGGAAGATAACATAGATCGAATGATGAATGAAATAGAATCTACCAAGAAAACCTCCTCTCAGCTGAAGGACACCCTGAGAAAGGAAAGAGAAGAGGGCGATAAACTTAAAAGGAAATATGATCATGTGCTCAGAGAAATGGAGGCTACAAAGAGTGAAATCTACGCCATCCAGGTAGCAGCAAATGCACAGGAAACAACACAAGAATCCCTGGAAAGAGCACAGTAAGAAATTCTGGACTTAAATAATGAAAGAGAACAGATGAGGTCGAAGATAGAAGACCTGGAAGAGCAACAGAATGTTATATACGATTCCAATGCTGCATATGTTAAAGAACTAAAAGAGCAGCTGGAAGTAGCAAAGGAACAACAGGTTGATCTGCAGCCAACCAAAAAACACATCCAGGCCCAAAAAGCTAAGGTGTTGCACCTGCAAACTGCTCTAGAAGAAGAAAGATGCCAGATCCTCCAGGTTGATAGCCGATTGGAAGAAATCCTGGAGACTGCTTCTTACTTTGTTGATAGGTCACAAGATATCCTTGAAGTATTGACCACCAGGATGGCAAGGGTAGAGAAAGGTGAGGAAGTGCCAGCAGGACTGTCAGACAAGAATAGAAAAACCCTTCAGCGAGATTATGACTTGATGGAGTTCGCTATCACTACTACAAAGGACTTCAAGAAAACTGTCCAGAAAACAAAGGGAATTTGCACCGAATTTTTCGGGAGAGCCTTAGTCATTTACAACCGGTGTCAAGTAGAAGTTGAGCAAAGGCTATACGAGTTCCCAGATCATGACTCATTTATAGAAATGTTGCAGAGAAGACAACAAGAGGAGGAGGCCAAAGTACAATGCATCAAAGCCATTGATGAACAAACCCTGAAGATTGAAATAGGCCATACAGCCATTTGTTTGCAGCTCCTAGAAGAAGAGGTGAGACTAAATGCAACCAGGGTCGAGGCCATCAAGAAAAAGGCTGAAAAGTTTGAGATTAATATCCAATTCTTGGAGCCCAATTCTTTTGAAGATCTCGCCAGTGAAGCTGCAGTGTGGAAGAAGTTCCTAGAGAGTCAAGCGGGGCCCTCTTAGTGAGAAATCGGTCATTGTAATATTATAAAATATTTGTAAAAGTTTTTGGGAAAAGGGGAAGCATTAGGAAGACCAAGGGTTGGGATGCCCAAAGGTGCCTTTGGGCTGCCCAACCATTTCTTGCATTTTGTATAAAAGTAGGAGACATAGATAAGGAAAAAGGGGCTTTTTCCCGGTAATACTGGAGGACCTATTGTAAGAAGAACTACTTCCGTTTGCAATAAAGATTTTAGTTTGCCTGTTGGAGAAAGATATGTGAAGTTTCCAAATGCTAACAAATGGATGGCGGAAAGATGAACTACTTTATTTTTCAGCTTGTGTCCACAATTCATGAGATCGTTCTAACTTCATGACCTATGTCTTGTTAAATGGTTTCTGATTCATTGTGTGGAAAGTTCACTCAGAGTAATGCTTGTGGCTCATATAATAGTTAGCTATCTGATTGTTAGAATATTTTCTTGTTCATGTGTTGTAAACATAAATATCAGCTATCTGTAATTTGGTTTATTATACATGGAGATAATGCATTACTCATTAATAATCATTTTCTAGTTCCCCGGGGATAGGTAGTTAGGTGTTTAGATAGTTAGTTGTTTTACTTCATAGTTGCATATGTGGTTTGGATGTTCGAGAACCTAAGATGAGAGGTAAGAACCTGTGCAGCACATTGTGTCGTTCCTTACATTTTTATCACCCTACATGTTTAAGATAGGCATGTGCATTGCATACATTAAGTCAAAATACAAATTCCGGTGGACCGGGCCGCAACCGGTAAACCCTCGTAGTGACTTTGACCTACGGTAGCCGGACCGTAAACCGGACAGATTCCCTATTCCAAATAGTCAACGGGCTAGTTGGGAACGTTGATTGGGGAGAATCCCTTTCTGTTGTCGCCTACGAATTTCCAGGCCTCAACAGTAATTGGCGCTAGAAGAAGGGCCGCCAGTAAAAGGCTGGCCGTGGAATTTGATTTCCCGAGACTATCCTACCAGCAGATGTTAAAGTTTAATCTAAATCAGGTTTGAAGTTTCCGGTTCTACCCTTGAAACCCAGTTTCTCCTAGTGTTACTTGCTTACTTTTGCTCATGGCCGGTAATCAACCTAACCCTTTGCCAGCATGGAGAGCTAGGTCACCTCTAAACTTAACTCCTCCTTTGCATGACCTACCTCAAGCCTTTGACAAGATTTTGCCCAAGTTTGACTCTGCAGATAACATTGCTGTAGATGATCACCTTCAAAGCTTTTACCTAGCGTTAGAGGGGCTAAGGGCTGGAGAGTATGAAGATGTGGTGTGTAGACTTTTTCCTCATACTCTAAAAGGAGCAGCAACATCCTGGTACTTTGGACTACCTGCAAACTCCATTCCTAATTGGGAGATTTTTGAAAGGATTTTCAGGAGGCAGTATACCGCTCAGAAGATGCATGCCTCATTGATAAAAGGTCTGGTTTCGTTAAGAAAAGAAAAGAACGAAAAGGTACATAGTTTCACTCAGAGATTCTCATTATACTTAAAAAAAAAATCTGCTATTGACAGACCTTCAGACAAAGTTCTAATTGAGTATTACCTCAGCCCTAGGCCCTAAGTTGGCCATGTTTGCCAAGATGAAACTCAAGCCCACGCTGGCAGAAACCTACCAAGAGGCAGAGAGAGTCGAGGCTGAAAGTGAGAGTATAGAGGACTATCCTGGCTCATTTGAGGATAAGACCACTGTAGGAAAAAGCTCACTGCTATCCAAATCTAAAGAAGATCAACCACACGATTATCACGAAATGATGAAAGTGCTTCATAAAATGTCCAACCGAATCATAGATCTGGAAAAGGAGAGGGGCACTCAAAAATCCAATAAGCCATACTATCCAAAGAAGGAAGATAACAACCAATGGCAGGTCCCACTTCCAAATTTGTCATCAATAAACATAACAGAAATAGGAGGAGATAATTTATGTACCTTTCATCAGCAACCTCATTCGGAGAAAGAGTGTCCTCAATGGTTACATTCAATGACATTAGTGATGAATAAGTTGTTGGATCCAAAATTGACTAGGGATAGCGGTGAGGAAGAAAAGAAGAAGCAGATCATAATCAAAACATAGAATGATACTATGTTCTCATGGAATGGTGTTTCTCTGTTTAACATGGAAGAAGACGTTTTCAAGTCTCAATATACCCCTACGACCACAAAAGATGAAAACCTGGCCATTAAGAGCGATGCAATAATGTCAAAGGTGCAAGATTTACAAGAGGAAGTAAAGAGGCAGGATGATGTGAAGGCTAAAGATGAATCGCCTAAAGATATTTATGGAAAACAGGAAATAGAACCACTCATTAAACTTGCCAAACCAGTGGAGGATGATGAGGAAAGAAAAGCTGGAAAACTGAAAGAGTTACCCACAACAAACCAACCTGGGGAGGAAAAGATTGAATTGATTAAGACAAAGAAAACCAGCGCCCCACCTTTCCTCTTGACTCTTGAAATTCTCAATCATAAGGTGCATAATTGTTTGGTAGATTCTGGATCTTCTACGAATGTTATGCCTCTAGTAGTTTGCAAAAAGCTTAAGGGACAGATAAAGCCTACTCTTTGGGATGTCACTCAGCTTGACAAAACTTGTGTTAAGGTAGTAGGTGAAATGGAGAACGTGATGATTCAATTGTCCGCAAATAAAAAGATATGCCATTACATTGACATCATAGTAGCAGATATACCGGATGGTTATGGGATGATCCTGAACCGAGATTGGACATCAAGACTAAATGGATACTTTGCTTCAGATTGGTCTCATATGTGGCTACCCCAGAAAGGCAGCCCAAACTTGATTAAAATTCTAAGAGAGCCCTTTATGAAGCACAATGTCACTAAGCTAGGGGAAGAAAGCGAGTCTGCTGATTCTGTTTTAGGAAATTATCTTATTGAGCTTAAGCTATAACACCATTCATCAAAGGCCAGTCCTATGACGAACACTCAGCCTGAGCTCCTTCAGCTTCCTCAGGCTAAAAGAAATGACTACATGATTCTAGATATGAGTTATATTTCAAAGACCACATAGTTGGACCATGGATAGGCAACTCATGTTTAAGTCCAGCCCATTCCTCAACTTTTAGTTTCAAGATTTTTCAGGGGTGGGCATAGATTTTGGTTTTCTAGTGTACATAAATACATTGCTTTGTTTTCTTGATACTCGATGCTTGTCCTGCTTTAGTGTTTTAATGCTTACTTTCTTTCATTATTTGCTTTACTGCTGTTTTCTTATAGTTTGTTAGTTTTTCGTTTATTTTGAATAAGAGGCAAAATTTGGATGCAAGGAGAACGTCAGGGTTCTGTATTAACTAAAATTCTGAGCAAAAGACTGGGCTCTAAAGGATGTCTTCTAGTAATTGTACTCCTAGCTGGCAATGCATTCATGCGAAGTCTCACTTAATCCCTGTAAATACCTCAGCAGTGAGAAGGTCTGAAATACTATTTGGGGGCTCCATCCACTTCACACTTTAAATACCCCAAGGTAGTCCCAGTAAAAGACACACGGAAAGGAAGTAGAGTGAAACAGTTTACCATATATAGATGATCCCATGCCATAAATTAAAGGAGCTAAAATATCTTAAGGGTCAATACTCCTGAAAGAAGCAAGACATATCAAAGCAAAGCTTGAAAAGTATTAATCTCAAAACATGAAGTACCAAATGGCCACAAGATCCTCTCCGTCCGTGAATTGAAGTATGAAATATATCATTCACACAAAAGGGCACTATGGGATAGAGGATCCTGAATTAAAATTCAGTAAGAAAAGCCTGCAGGAGGACTCATATCAAATGAACTAAAGTTATAAAGGCACAAAAGTGAAAATAGGCATGGGAACGAGGAACAAAAGGGTAATACTGTTCACTATCTGTCACAATCCTGTGGTGTCCAGACTATAACTACCAAAGGACAGATAAAATAAAACTCATCCTTTTGGCCTCCACAGAGTTATTCAGACCTAAAACACTACTAAGGTTACCTTTTCCCGAGGAAAGGGACTTCTTATAAGTAATTTGATGCATAATCCAGTTGGTTTAGGAATGCAGACAGCTAAAAGAGTTCAGTTTTATTCATACAGTTCCAAACTTAGAAAGAAAGTTAATTCAGAGATCTGGAATTCACCAGGTAGTCGCCAATTGTTGCAGCCGCAACATTTTCCCAAAATTCTAAAATTTTGGGGCCCCCTTTTTTACTTTGAATTAGTTGGTTCTTTCTTGATTACAGCCTCTTGATTTTTTGGCCTATGGATTTTGAAGCATTTTTTGTTGCTGCCCATCGATTGGTTTTCTCCTCATTACATGTTCTGAAGATTTCGTGCCTTAAAGATTTCCATCTTGAGTTGATTTCATTATCGTTTTGCCCGTTTTTTTTAAAACCTTGTCGATCGGGAGTTAATTTTTTCCTCTGTTTCACCGTTGCGAGCGGTTTAATGATTTTACTCCCCGCTGTTGCGGCCCGTTTCCGAGTCTTGGACTTTCGTTTTCGTCCCGACCATTTCGGGAGGTTTTGGAATCTTCCGACCGTTGCGCGTGATTGTTTGATTCTCCTCCATTGCGGACGGGTTTTGGTTCTTCATCGGAGGAATGTGAAGTCTTCCTCGTCCACCGTTGTGGATGGTGTGTTGCTTTTCCCTCCCGACATTGCGGATCGTTTCCGGGAAGGGACTTTCCGTAGCGCTCCGACGTTTTGGTTATCTCCCGGCTAGATAGCAGATCGATTGACCACCGCTTACTTCCCCATTGCGGACGACATTTTACTCTGAGGGCCCGACGTTGCAGAGGGGTTCGAACTCTTGATCATCCGATCAAGGTGTCCACCGACGCCCGACGACGGTTATTCAAACGTTATTTAGCCATTGCGGGCGAGTGAGTACAGGGGGTTGTCCGCCGTTGCGAAGGAAATGGAGTTCTGGCCACCTGACCCGGTTTCAGTTCGCGCCCGATGGAGTGTTTTCCCGCACGTGTGGCAGTTTTTCAATATATACGGGGTGACAAATGGGGTTTTGTATTGTTTTTGAGCGCTATCGCGGTAAGTCGAGCTGTCGATTTTAGGAACGCGTGAGGATCTAGCTGTTGGTGTACCAATGTCCAAGTGGTAGGAGGAGAAGTCTAACCAGCATCAGCTCACTCGTTTGTTGGATTGCCAGGTAGAATCTTTGCACCCTAACATCGTGTTTTTTTCAAGGTTTCGATTAAGGGATTTATGTATTGGTTCGAGTATTGCTAGAATTAGATCCCCGTAGTCTTTTTCGCTCGCTCGAAGAATTTTTCGCCCGCAGCTAGGTTTGTCATAACCGTTCACCCGGTGGTTTGCGCTCGTTTTGTTAGGGTTTCCAACCGAATAATTTTTGCGGTTAGAGGGGGTGGAGTCTTTTCCTTTGTAGAGCCCGCATTTCATTTTTTGTCTCTACCGTTTCAGTTTCGCCCTGAGCACAGTAAAGGAAGACAAGGTGCAGGTGGCCTTCATGACGCCTGCACCTGGTTTAGTAATAATGAGATCTGTCGGTGGTTTCGATAGGGTTTCTGACGGGGGTTTGGATAGTGAATACTTAGCCGATCAGTTTCCCTAATTGGTTTACCCATTTTTGAGCCCTAACCTCTGCCCGCGCTGCTTAGTTCGTCATTACAGGCTACCTTGAAATCCTAGGGTTGTGCCGCTGTTAGTATTTGCGTTCAGAGGGTAGCATGAGTAGTGGTGCTGGCAGGAGCCCCCTGTGTGAAAATTTGTTTTGGATTCCCACGGTTTATAGTCGCATCGATGTAAATACCATGTCTGCGAGCAACATAAGATTTCACCGTTTTTTGTGTTATCCTTACTAAAACCATGTCTGAATTCGGAGAGCTGTAGTCGCGCCTTGCGTTTGAAAGTTATGCATTTTCATTTCATATCGTTTGATTGGAAAATGGCGAGCTGTGGAATAATGTAATTTTGATGCTAGGCCATTTAATGAATATTTCCATTTTTTATTTTACACCACATTAAGACCTAGCTCATTTTAGTGCAGTGGCAGACTGAGTCCATTTTGTGCTGATAGTTTTGATAGACAAGGCATGGTGAGATTGTGTGTACATGTGTTGGCCTATTTCTTGTTTACATATTAACATAGAATAATAGTATGTTGCAAAATATTGCACGACCATTTCAAATCTTTCATCCTGAAGGGCCTAAGTCTAAATCCCGTTATAGCTCTGATGCACTTGAGAAAAGATAAAACTGCTGCAAAATGTTCACAAGCCTGAAAATGCTTAATATCATAATGGTTTACATTGCAGGAAAAATCTACAATGTCCAAGAGGCAGAAGAAGAAAGCCCCAGCAATGGAGGAAGTACCAGCACCAGACACAGAAGCAAAAAATGAGTACATCTATGAAGACACCCAATGTGTCTCGGGGGTTGAACCTGAATATAAATGGGGAGACATATACAGGATGATTTCCTGCAGGGAAGTCCCAGACATCGGTCTTGAGGAAACACCCATTTACACAAACATAGAAAAATCTGCCATTATGAAAGTTGCCACCAGGCCCGAGCTGTTTCCATGCCCGGAGGTGATGAGATGGGTTCTACCAAATACCAACCACAACTCAATGCTTATGTGTAATGTTGAGGGCCAGGGTTATGCTGCCTTTAGCCCTAGGTATGTGGCCTTAGCTTACCACCTGCCGGAGCCTCAGCTCTTCCTGACAAATGAATGGCTAAACAACCTTAGGATGGATTTTGTAGAAACCATGAAGAGGATGCTCTTGCCAGGGAAGCTATACCGACATAGAGAAACTGAAGAATATGACACAGCCAGTCTCAGACCTACTTACAGATTCATAGCTCTAATGTTGAATAGGATCTTCGGGAGAGCAAATGGAAGACTATTCAAATTCGAGTGGATACCCCTGATGTTCTATGTGGCCACGGAAGGCACGATCTTCAACTGGGCAAGTATAGTATCAAGCAGTCTCTCCTCTTGTGTGGCTGCAGCTTTGGAAGGAGAATCCAGGAAGAGATCTGAGTTTTATATGAGCTCGATCCTGATAGATTGCATACTTTGTCATCAGCCTTTCCCAGGCCTCCAGTGTGTATGGGATAGAGATAGAATGCCTGTATATGCGGCCTACAAACCTCTAGGGGATCATCTATATCACAGTCACTACAGAGAGGTCTGTGAGCAGTTCCTCATGCCATTATACGCACTCATCTTCCGAAAAGAATGTGATTGCATGTCAAAAGACGCTATGCAGGTCATTGATGAATATGGAGATTACTTTCTCACTGAAAATGGTATGTATATCAGGATGTTTGGAGGGTCAAAGACCCCTTTTTTGCTGCCCAAATATGCTACAGATTATATAATCCACAAGGAGGCAGTCAGACAAGTATACATTGATGGAGTTGGTCACTTCTTGTTTCAGTACAAGAAGACTGCCTATCCCCCCCTTCCATTTAAACTGGGAAATTATAAATTCACAAATGTAAAACAAGCGCCCGAGTTCATAGAAGAACTAGGGAAGTTACGCTTTGGAGAAATGACTTTTTGAAGGAATGATACTCATGGCAGAGTAGCGGAACACTGCAAGAAACACAAGGTGACCTACAAATACAGCCATTATTTCGATAGCGATGAATCGGTTTACAGGATGGCTCCAAATATGACAGAGCTCCGCAAGAGATTCAAACCTAAGCAATCCACCAAGGGTGGAAAAGGATCTGAGCAAGAGAAGGTTGAACAAGCTAGGGTTGAAGAAGCAGCTGGAACAATAAGAGAAGAGGCTCAGAGGTTGGAAGAAGAGGCTGCAGAATGGCTGCAAAAAGGAGAAGAAGAAAAGAGGAAGGCTGACCAGGAAGCAGCTGAACTGGAAAAAGAAGCAACCAGAGAAAAGGAAGGAGCTGCTAGGCAAGCAGTCGAAGAGACCCAGAGAAAGTTGAACGAAGAGATTCAGAGGAAAGAAACTGAAAAGATAGAAGGAACACAACAGTAGGCTTTTGAAACACAAGCGAGGCAGAGCCAAGGAGAGGAAAACCCTGAAGTGCAGATCCTTCAAGTGCCCGCCACCATTACTCCTTCAACCTCTATGCTTCAGTTAGTACCCTTCGTGTAGAAAAGGGGGGAGGAAGTCCCTGACTTTACCTTATTATATTATGACAGGGCTACCAAAAGAATCATGAGGAGAACAGAGAAAAAGATAGAAGTAGAAGGAATGACTAGCAAGATGATATCAGATAAAGCTGTGATGGTAGGGACAGACGTAGATCCGAGGTTTAGCATAAGTGCCAGGAAGGAAGCCATACATGCTTTGGAAGATAACATAGATCGAATGATGAATGAAATAGAATCTACCAAGAAAACCTCCTCTCAGCTGAAGGACACCCTGAGAAAGGAAAGAGAAGAGGGCAATAAACTTAAAAGGAAATATGACCATGTGCTCAGAGAAATGGAGGCTACAAAGAGTGAAATCTACACCATCCAGGTAGCAGCACATGCACATGAAACAACACAAGAATCCCTGGAAAGAGCACAGCAAGAAATTATGGACTTGAAGAATGAAAGAGAACAGATGAGGGCGAAGATAGAAGACCTGGAAGAGCAACAGAATGTTATATACGAGTCCAATGCTGCATATGTTAAAGAACTAAAATAGCAGCTGGAAGTAGCAAAGGAACAGCAGGTTGATCTGCAGCAAACCAAAGAACACATCCAGGCCTAGAAAGCTAAGGTGTTGCACCTGCAAACTGCTCTAGAAGAAGAAAGATGCCAGATCCTCCAGGTTGATAGCCGATTGGAAGAAATCCTGGAGACTGCTTCTTACTTTGTTGATAGGTCACAAGATATCCTTGAAGTATTGACCACCAGGATGGCAAGGGTAGATAAAGGTGAGGAAGTCCCAGCAGGACTATCAGACAAGAATAGACAAACCCTTCAGCGAGATTATGACTTGATGGAGTTCGCTATCACTACTACAGAGGACTTCAAGAAAACTGTCCAGAAAACAAAGGGACTTTGCACCGAATTTTTCAGGAGAGCCTTAGTCATTTACAACCGGTGTCAAGTAGAAGCTAAGCAAAGGCTATACGAGTTCCCAGATCATGACTCATTTATAGAAATGTTGCAGAGAAGACAACAAGAGGAGGAGGCCAAAGTACAATGCATCAAAGCCATTGATGAACAAACCCTGAAGATTGAAATAGGCCATACAGCCGTTTGTTTGCAGCTCCTAAAAGAACAGGTGAGACTAAATGCAACCAGGGTCGAGGCCATCAAGAAAAAGGATGAAAAGTTTGAGATTAATATCCAATTCTTGGAGCCCAATTCTTTTGAAGATCTCGCCAGTGAAGCTGCAGCGTGGAAGAAGTTCCTAGAGAGTCAAGCGGGGCCCTCTTAGTGAGAAATCGGTCATTGTAATATTATAAAATATTTGTAAAAGTTTTTGGGAAAAGGGGAAGCGTTAGGAATACCAAGGGTTGGGATGCCCAAAGGTGCCTTTGGGCAGCCCAACCATTTCTTGCATTTTGTATAAAAGTAGGAGACATAGATAAGGAAAAAGGGGCTTTTTCCCGGTAATACTGGAGGACCTATTGTAAGAAGAACTACTTCCTTTTGCAATAAAGATTTTAGTTTGCCTGTTGGAGAAAGATATCTGAAGTTTCCAAATACTAACAAATGGATGGAGGAAAGATGAACTACTTTATTTTTCAGCTTGTGTCCACAATTCGTGAGATCGTTCTAACTTCATGACCTATGTCTTGTTAAATGGTTTCTAATTCATTGTGTGGAAAGTTCACTCAGAGTAATGCTTGTGGCTCATATAACAGTTAGCTATCTGATTGTTAGAATATTTTCTTGTTCATGTGTTGTAAACGTAAATATCAGCTATCTGTAATTTGGTTTATTATACATGGAGATAATGCATTACTCATTAATAATCATTTTCTAGCTCCCCGGGGATAGGTAGTTAGGTGTTTAGATAGTTAGTTGTTTTACTTCATAGTTGCATATGTGGTTTGGATGTTCGAGAACCTAAGACGAGAGGTAAGAACCTACGTAGCACATTGTGTTGTTCCTTACATTTTTATCACCCTGCATGTTTAATATAGGCATGTGCATTGCATACATTAAGTCAAAATACAAATTCCGGTGGATTGGACCGCAACCGGTAAACCCTCGTAGTTACTTTGACCTACGGTAGCCGGACCGTAAACCGAACGGATTCCCTATTCCAAATAGTCAATGGGCTAGTTGGGAACATTGATTGGGGAGAATCCCTTTCTGTTGTCGCCTGCGAATTTCCAGGCCTCAACAAGTTCATTGCTTCGCTTTACCTTGAGCATTTTCTCCATAGGCGGTAGAGTCTTAATTTCTTCTTTTACTGTATCCAACTCTATCTATCACTGCCTGATGATTTCTTGCAGCTGTCCAATTTTTGGATGTTCCTGCAGGGTGGTCCAAGCCTCAACACTGTCTTCTAACAGCTTTGCTGCGCTGCTCGCAGTATCTGATATTTTTGCTGCAGAGGCCTGAATGTCTGCTCGGCGTTGCTCCTTGACCTCTGGTGGTCTCTCCGGGGTGATGTGGAGTTGAAGCTCCATAATATGAGCCTCATGTTCTGCTTTGATTTTCTCTATTTCATTGCGAGACTGCTGTGCATAGTCTTTCAGCCTGACTAATCTTTGTTTTGGTTCTTCTACCAGCTGTACGTTGAAGTCAGGAAGACTTCGACATGCCTCATCCAAGACTCGTACTAGGGTAATGCGCTTACGTTCTGCATCCCTCTTTCTCTGCTCCACTGCCTCTAGCTGCGCTGCAAAGCCCTGCTGCTGACTTATGGCATTTTCTAACTGTTTCTATGAATATTGGTCTCGTGCCTGAATTTCTTTCATAATTGCTGACTGAAAGAGATGTAGCTCCATCATGGATAGCTTAGTGTAATCTATTCCAACCTTCATAGTCATCTCGGAATGAGACGCTACATCTGTTAATATGAGAGTTGCGCTTGACACTTGTCCCTTGTTATCTCTGGCCAGCCATTACCTTAGGTCTGGCTACACGCTTACTGAAGCACTGCTTGCTGAGGTGCCAATCAGTGATTTTTCTGCTAAATCCTTCAACTCCGAAATGTGTTTTGCTACCTCGGTGATGGCATGCAGATGTATATCTGCAAATTTTGACCATTTCTTGGTGAGAACTTCTGTGGACTTTGATAGAGCCTGAATAAACTCCTCACTTGTCAAGCTAGGCTCCGCGTCAATATTATTGTTCTTTGACGCCTTCATTTTCTTTCGGGACTGGGGTTTGTTTACTTCCCCTGGTTCTGGTGTCTTGCGCTTATCCTACCGATTAGGGTCTGAAGCAGTTTGAACCGATTCTTCTTCTTCTTCTTCATTGCCATCATCTCCACCCTGGTTGCTTTCACTCTGCTGTGACTTAGTTTGTTCTTCGCTGCCTTCAGGAGGGTCTTGCTGCTGTGTATAACTATGGTCTGCGCCCAGATTGGTAACTGGGGGAATTGGAATGGTGGGTTTTTTCCCTGCATCCTTCAACCATTCCGCCGGCCACTGTTGAATGACTACGAGGATGTCTTCTTTGGTCACTACATATGGTAGCTTAAACCATTGATGCTTTTGATCCGTGCGGGCCTGGATGAAAATATGATGCATGTCGGCGATGAAATGGGTTGTGTCGTCATATTGAGAGAATAACTCATTAGTGAGCCGAGGGGTTTTTGTGATCTCATACGAGATACTCATCATATAAAAGGTAAATACACAGTTTGTCATCTATTGTAGGGTTTTATCTTGGGAAACCCACAGAGAGGCGTACCGTACTGTGCCAGGCAAGTCCGGAGGTATAGCAGCAAACTACGCCTCGATAGGTTCTTTCCATCCTACCAGGGCGATGAGGACTATCAACCAGGAATAGTGAAAGGGCCTACCTTTCTCCTGGGCGTCGCGGACGTCTTCAAGGAATTCCTTCGTGATATATGCTGCCTAGTTGTAACTATAGCCTTTGGCACAGTTCGCAACAATTCTGATAATCGAGGCAGGAACTTCATATGGTCTGCACTTTCGCATGAGCTTGCATGCGAGAAGCTCAACTACGAAGCGAATATTATGTTGTTGAATTGCGGAAGTGTGATACCCTCGTTTTCCCTTTATCAAGCCGAAGCATTCCTTCATGCTTTGTGCGAGCTTCGTATCCTCATGCTTTGAAGGAAATTCGGTCCTTGGATCAGGTCCTGCTATTGGTAAGGTTGTGATCTTGTGAATGAGCTCTCCATTAATAGGAATTTTCTTATCTCCTATCCATAGGTGGCCATCAAGTACTAATGCCAGCAGCTGCTTGACCACTATGGTCACCTATGTGCTGCGACCAAAATCGGGAACATCGAGCATCTTTAGCAGACCCGCTTGATCCAAGCCAACAGCCCATTGTTTTACTTCAAGCAATGTCATGTTAGTCTCTGGATATTTGACAAAGTGCAAGTATTGTGCTGGGGTGAACTGTGGAAACTTTCCACGGTCATTCGTGTCATGGTCGACATACTTAAACCGGTCTATTTTCCCTGTCATGGTCCCGACCAACTGCACACCCAAGGGCAACGAAGGGGTGCGTAATGTGAACTTCTTTAGTCGTCGAGGTGGTTGGACTCCTGGTCGAACTGGTGGAAGATACGATGGACGCTTCAATGCATTAATATTCTCATCTTCTGCAGGTGGGACCTCTACTGAACCAGACGGCTGCATCTCGAGGTCTTCTGGTGTTTTCCTTGATTGCCTGTGTCGGTCTTCGTTGCGTTTAGAACGTACTTCAGGCTTAAATTACTTCCAAGTAGAGTGTGTCTGCATTGGCTAATTCCACGCTGGGGGAGTTTCTTCACGGGGAGCAGATGCAGGCGGTTGGTGGAAAAGGTTCGGCAAACCCGTCTTCTCAAACTCTCTCAATATTTCCTGGAACTCACGATCAGCGGACATGGATGCAATTGTAAAACTCAAGAAACTGAAAAATGCGAACCTTGCGGGTGTGGGTGTCTTCTTATAGAATCTATCCCCAAAATATGTCATAATTGTGCATTGATGGCACTGATTCTGATAGAGATCTTGTCCAGACAGCGGTAGATTTTCCAAGATCGCATTAATACAGGCTGTTAATATAGAGAACGTACCGACGCCACCAAATTTGACTTCTTCTAACATTCATTTTTTTTTAGTTCCGACAGACCTTTCCTTCTTCGGCACAAGCAGTAGCTACGGCTACACCCGAATGAGGGCATTCGACACCTCTGGACACCATCTGCGGCATGGAGTCGAGCTTCGACCCACGACAAAATGTCATCCACAGCTGCACTGATTCCTCTTATTTCCAAGAACTTCATCAGACATAAGTCCCGACACTCATGGAGAAGTTGGGTTGCTTTGCTTACTGTTTCTTCATCCCAATAATCTCCACTGGTAGCATACTTAGGCTGGCCTTCTGATCCAATGTTGACTGTCTGTGTCTTCAAGGTTTGAGTCACTTCAGGGGCTTTGACTGCTAAGCCGTGTACGTCACAATGTCCTTCTGACTCAGGAATACCAATATTGCATGGAGCATTATCCTCGTTAATTGTGAGTTTATAATGAGCTTCTTGGGATTTCCCATTAGGCCGGTATTTTACTACTTCTTGATCCTTAAATACCTTAGTATGGACCAACCTGATAGCTACATTTAAAGCTGGACAAACTTCATTAGTAGAAAAGGTAAGCACCAAACTATCAACAAGATAATCCCAACTTACAGTATCCTGGCGAAGCTCAGCCTCCGCGTACCAGTTCTTTGCTATTGGTTCCAGAGTATGCACAACCCTATATACCCATGCTGCCTGAGGTACATGCTGCCATGCTTCATAGTACTGTGCCCAAGGTTCCTGAGGGCTAGTCTTCTTATCAAACCTGCTTTGTACCTCCTAGAGCTGATCCATAATTCTTAGGTGAAGGAACTTTTGATGAGCTTCCCAACTAGGACTGTTCTTCTGATGGCCATTCCACCATCTGGCTGCTGTGGCTCTGAATACTGAATCCAAAGTCTCCCTTTTCTGTGAATCTGGTGTCTGGTCTGAGAATTGTTCAATAAGTTGTTCTGGGTCTGACAAGTCATCAAAATTAGGTAGGATTCTTACCTGTGCACCAAGCCATCTGATAGATTTAGTAATTTTGGCACATCTATGTCCATGCAGCTCATAAAGTCTGTTCTGCTAGTTTTCTAACCCATCATCTGAATTCGTCATGCAGGAACTGTCACACTGCTAATCCATGATACCTTCGGCAGTAGGATCAACATAATATTCTTCCTTAGCTGTGATATTGTAAATGTGGTCCAAAGCATCTTGGTCTTCATCTCTTACTGGCTCTGTGTATCTCTCTGCTTGAGAGGGGTCCAATGGGACTATGACTCTCATTCCTTTCCCTTCGAAAGTCATCTGTCTCTTCTTCAGGTTGATGACTGCATCATTATCTATTGCCCATTCAATGCCTAGTAGTGCAGGATAGGGGTTGTTGTCATCAATTATTTCGATTACCTCAAAGTTTGCTAAGGTACTGACTCCATCAATATCTACTGGTACACTAGGGAGTCTTCCTAGGGGCACAATCTTCTGCTGATTGGCTAATCTCAGCTGTATAGGGGACCAATCAAGGGTAGGTTTTCTCATGAGGTCAAAGCTGCGACACTCATCTTCATTGTGTCCCACGGACTTACATAATTTACAATAGGGGTTCTTAGGTACTTTCCCATATCTTTGCAACAGATAGCAGTTTTCAAGTCGATGCTGACCTGTTGTTCTGCAGAGCTCGCAATATAAGACTTGCGGGTTAAATGGGTTTGGCGCACCAGTATTCAGGTAATTTCTTACCACAGGGCACTGTTCCTTGGCATGACCTTCTGTCCGACATTGTATACACCAAACCTCTTCGCGACCAGTCTGGATTTTCTTCATATCGCGAAGCTCCAGAGCCATCGCTGCCAACTGCACTTGGATTTGGGCAATACCAAACTTGTCTTCGACAGGAGCGGTTTCAAGCTTCATTGTGATTTCCAGAGCCTCCTTCTGGTCAGCAACCTTCTGTTGCATGATTGGAGTTCTAATATGCGGTAACAATGCTGCAATGAACCATTCCTTGTGCTGCACAGGTCCAATGGTGAAACTGACTTGGTCTAGCAGAACTTTGAATCTTTGATCAAAGTCCCACACTGATTCGTCGTGCTGCTGTTGAATCTCTTTTAACTTAGTGATACACTGCGATTCTGATTTTGGCTTCTTAAATTCCTTTATCATTGTTTCTTTTATATCAGCCAATGCATGGTTCTGAGTGCTGGAAAACTTCATGAACCAGGTTAGAGCACGATCTCTGAAAGAAGTAACCATCTGCGCTCTTTTTGTATCTTGATCCATAATGTTCTTAGCAGTCCACACCATTTCATATAAAAACCAGAACTATTCTGGATCCTCTGATCCAGTTCCTTTGAAAATAGGGAGCTTAATGTCATCATGCATGTGGGCCATAGTGTATCTAGGGGGCGAGGGCGGGGAACTGGAAGTAGGTGGGGGGGAACTTACTGGGGTAGACTGTCCTGTGACAAGAATTCTTGAGCTAGGGTTACTTTCAGACTCCGATGGGTTCTCAGGGATAACAGGTCTTCGCTGCGGGGTTACAGGAGGGTTTCCAACAGAACGGGTTTCTTCGGGTTCTGAATCTGCGGGATTTATAGGGGAATACTCGGTAGGCTAGATTTGGGAATAGGATCTAAAATCTCTCTTGTACCTTTTTCCACTTCGCAGCAAACCGCTTTGCTCATCGAAGGTATTTTCACTTGCAAATAGGTTAGTAATACTAAATCTAACAGTCTGATTCAATTAGCAATATACCTTTTTCAGCTAATAGCATTTTAATTCTCAAACTAAATGAATTCAAAAACTTACCCCTTGGTCCTTTGAAAAAATGTCGCTCAGCTTCACTAAAGGAAGTACTCGCATCGATGGTGAACTCCGTCACAAATGCTTCGAGGGTTCGCATTGTCCAGAAATCAACAGCACGGGATATCTCGTTGTTCACCCTTTTTAGTATATTAATTCTTACGGGGGTCCAATCAGGAAACTGATGTTCTTGGAAGTTCGTCCTTCTCTCTGTTAACCTGGATAACCACTGGTGCAACTCTATGTGGATACTACCAAAGAAAATTTCATAAACATCACAAAAAACATACCTTTGTAAAAAGTCGTTTGCACTACGACGCAGATCTTTGTTCTCTTGCTCAGCAAATTTTAGATAAGTCTCATCAAGCCAATCACTGATTTCTTTCACAGAGGGTCTCCAAAACATATCCCTCGAGGTACGACGTAAACCCCTCTTGAGCAGATACTGAGTTCAACCGGCAACGGAACCAATTTGTTGGGCTATAAAGAATACCCGGGCTTTATACCATTAACTTCGCACCAACAAAAGACCCACAGTGTTGGCCCTTCCGGCAACAACCTGTGAACAGGTTGCAGTCTCACCCGAAACAGCTATGGGATGCCACAGAATCAGGTTTCTGCAAGCAGAAGAGGGATATTACTGTACATTTAGCCTTTAATAACTTATATTCATATAAGACGGAGATTCAACATTCACATATATAACCTCACAGCTAAATAAACAGACAGTGACTTGCTTAACCCTTTACTGGGAATTCACAGCGAAGTTATTTAATTAGCAGTGATCTTACGTATCAGATGTATATTTATCAATGCATAAAGAACAAAACAACAACACAACCAAAGCCACAAAACACGATATAACGTGGTTCACCCCCAGTGTAGGGGTTACATCCACAGAACTGTGTTTTATTCAACTTTTTACAAAAACCACAGTTTTGATCTGCACACTCAGCTATAGATCCCTTCAAGTCCTCAAAGCCATGCACACAGCAGCATGCCTCTGCGCACACAGCTGCAAATTTCCTTTATCACCCAAAACCCTCTGCGCACATAGCTGCAGAGGTTTTCCATGCACACAGCTGGGACTTAACCTTCTCTTACAAAATAGCCTTAGCCTCGCATCAATACATGTTACATCAAAAAGCCTAACCTCACTTTTTTACAAGAGTGCTTATTTATAGTGCACTTATTACAAAACCATGGGCTTAAACCATGGGCACCCCAAACCCTAAACCCTGGATTTAAACCATGGGTTTATTACAAAAAGAGGACTTTGACTCAACCCCGACACCCCTAAGACTGTTTCGAGTCGTAAATCCACTTACAACTTCCACAAAAACCGCGGAGTTACCAAAATTAGGGACCGTTAAGGTGCGCGCCCCAACAATCCACCGTGTATATTTTTTTTTTTGACTTTAAGTATGATATGCAAGTTCCTATATAAGATGCATATTGATGAAGAATGTGAGGAGTGGTCACAATGTGATGCATAGGTTCTTACCTCTCGTCTTAGACTCTCTCGCATCTAAATCACAGACAACTGAAAAAACAATATTAACTAAGCTGTCCCTAGGGAGCAAGATTATCAATTCATGAATAATGTAATACTGCTCATATGTTAAGATAAATCACAGATAGCTATTCTTAGAATCAAAACACATAAACATGAATAAAGATATGCACAACAAGATATCTCGTCATTTGTAAAAACATTCATTACTCATAGTGGAAATTATCACAAAATAAACCAGAGAACATTCAAATAAGAACTTAGGTTCAGAAAGTTAGAATGATCTCACAGTTAATGAAACATAGCTAAAAACGAAATAGTTCCCCTTCAACATTGTTCATTTCATCACATTTGAACATTCCACACAACGCTTTCTCCAACAGGAAAAATTGTAATTTTATTATTGCAAAACGAAATAGTTCCTCTTACAACAAGTAGTTCACAAGTGTCTTTGGAAAAAATCCCCTCTTCACTCTTTCCTCTCTATATTTATACAAGAAACAGCTCAAAACTTTTCAGTTTCCCCACGACCGTTTCAATCTCCGGTCTTGTCATTTAGTGAATGCTCATGATTCCATGTTACATTTCAAATAAAGACTTGTATAAAAAAATGGGCATAGCTAGGTAACTGACGAAATGCCCAATCTTGGCCCTTTGTTCTCTAAGGATTACGCTCTACCATTCCTTGGTCCCTCCTCAGATCCTTATAATTTTTTTCCTTGAGCAACGATTCTGTCGCCTTATGTTTTAA
This sequence comes from Pseudotsuga menziesii, assembly GCA_001517045.1. Lineage (NCBI taxonomy): Eukaryota > Viridiplantae > Streptophyta > Pinopsida > Pinales > Pinaceae > Pseudotsuga > Pseudotsuga menziesii. Next base: position 177,348 of record LPNX010141431.1, read on the forward strand.
CATGCTTTGTCCTCCAACTGCATCTTCTTCACCACAATAATATTCAAAGGGATCTGAGAAAAACTGCCATGTCTGTCTGCGATCAAACGAGAATTCATCATTTATTATGACTATCCTTAATAAACATAAACCATAATATTAATAAAATGAGTACTAAAGAAGAGAAAACTGGAGCTAGTTTCTTATGTGCAAATTTCGACCCAAAACAAGGCACACAGGTCTCTTACGAAACAAAAATGATCTCATAACAATCGACGAGAAAAATATTAAGAAATGGGAATATAAAAACCCCCATCGGTGGATTGGAACACTTGACATCGGTTCATTAGCGGGCTACGTAGCCACAACGGTGAGTAACCTACAATCTAGGGGTTCTGGCACACGAACCAAGATTGGTGTGATAAAATGTCAGGGGTTGGATCCTCTCTAGGAATTAGATAGTTAGTGATATACACAGCCACAACAACAGAATTTAAAAGGTCAAGAAAACCCATATATTAGTCAACATCGGAGAAACAAAGAACAGGACATCAACGAAAAGACAAACAGTCCGACAGGAAGTTAGCCTATTTTGGGGCTGCAACAGTGGATCTCAATCAGCCTTCGACCTCCGATCCAAGTCAAAACACTTTCTGAAAAAATTGCACAGCAAGGTCTTTTTCAAAATAGAACCCGGGTTCAGCAAAAGACTTTAATTGTCGGCACCATGTTTAAATGACTTCCGAAAGAATGGCAACTGAAAAAACCACTTTAAACTTCAAAGATAAAACATCGTAAAACCGGATGAGCCTTATAGTCCACAACATGCATAGACCCAAAAAAAATCCCGAATAGCAAGAAAAACTGGCCTCAAACAATCCAAACATGTAGCAGAGTAAGAACAAATGGCCTTCAACAAAATCAACAAGGAGGGTCCAAAATTTTAAAAAATTTGGGAATAGTTGCAGCTGCAACAGTTTGATAACATAAGTTTGAAGTATTTGTTTAATCAACAAAATCTAAACGCAAGGAAAGCTATATGGTTAGCTTTCCTTAGCGAATATGATTTTGAAATCAAACACGTCAAAGGAAAGGAAAATAAAGTGGTTGATGCATTAAGCAGAAATGTAATAACAAGTTGTATAGCTACCATTAGCAGTTATAAAACAAAATTTGATGACAAATTGGAAGAAGGGGTAAAATTGGACACATAATACCAAAATCTAAGAGAAAGGCAAACTCATAATGTATCTTAAAATGTAAATACACATTACAGTTTAAATGAAAAAGGCTTAATGCTGTATAAAAACAGACTTTATGTGCCAAACATACCAGAAATAAAACTATTGATTTTAAATGAAGTACACAAAATTCCTTATTCCGGACATCTGAGGTATCAAACGATGATAACAATGTTGAGAAAAGAGTATTGTTGGCCTAATATGAAGAGTGAAGTTGCTGAATATATAGCTAGGTGTATAGAATGTCAGCAAGTTAACGTTGAGCATCAACACCCAGCAGATCTTTTACAACCACTACCAATTCCAAATTGGAAATGGGAAGTCATCAGTCTTGATTTTATAATTGGTTTGCCTAACATTGAGAAACAAAAATTATTCAATAATGGTACTTGTGGACAAACTAAGCAAGGCAGCACACTTTATACCTGTTAAAACAACTCATAAAGCTGCTAACATCTTTATGAAAGAAATCTTTCGGTTGCACAAAATTCCGAAGGTAATAATTTCTGACAGAGATCCTAAGTTTACTGGTAATTTTTGGAAATATCTGTTTAAAGGACTAGATACTAAATTGAATTCCAGTACTGCTTATCATCTGCAAATGGATGGAAAAATAGAAAGAGTCAATTAAGTACTAGAAGACATGTTACAGATGTATGTTAGAGATTATCCCAAGAAATGGGAAGATTATTTGCACTTAGTTGAATTTGCATATAATAATCCTTATCAAGCTTCAAATAAACTGAGTCCTTTTGAAATATTATATGGTAGGAAATGTAATACTCCCATTTCATGGAGTAATCAGGTTGATAGATTGATCTTAGGACCTGACTTGTTAAAAGAACTAGAACTAACAGTGAAATAGGTACAAAGCAATTTGAAAACTACTCAGGACAGACAAAAGAGTCATTTAGACCTTCAAAGAACTCTGAAATAATTCCGAGTAGGTGAGCATGTATTTGTTAAGGTAAAACCCAGAAAGAGCTCCTTTAAACTGGGGAGCTATGCTAAGTTAGCACCCAGGTATTGCAAACCATTTGAAATATTTGCAAGAGTTGGGCCAATGGCATATCAGTTAGCTTTTCCACCTAATCTTAGAATACATAATGTCTTTGATATTTCCATATTGAAAAAGTATTTGCACAATGATACTCATGTGATCGACTGTAATGTTATTCAGGTAGAACTTGAAGGATATTTTCTGGTGGAACCAGACTGTATTCTCGACAAGAGAGAATTTTTCCTCTGGAATCGCACCATTGGATAGGTAAAGGTGCAATGGAAACACCTCAATCCAGATGAAGTAACCTGGGAATTGGAGAGTCATATGCGAGAGGCATATCCAACTCTGTTCCAGAAAGACTCAGAATAAACTTAAGAAACATCGAGGATGATGTTGGACTTAAGGGGGGGTGTTTCTAACACACCTAGAACTGAAAATAAATAATTTTATTTATTTGAGAAAAACATTATGTTAAAATTATTGTAAATTTTTTATGACCAAGTTGGTCAAGGATGACTATAATTGAATATTTATTTATTTTAATAATTAAATAGAAGAGACACCTATCCAAAGGAGACTGTTAAAAGAATGTTCACTGAACCACTAGGAGGAATGAGCAGCTGTAGAAGGATGGTTGATAAGCGACATCACTAGCATTTCACTTTCTAGATGTTGAAGCAAAATCCCTAAAATTGTGGTCATGTTCCCTAAGAGCAGGATCTGAGCAAGTGGCTCATTTAATTCTAAAACTGGCCCAAAGACCTAGGAAATCTTATAAATACCATCAAATTGAGCAAGAGGCTCACTATATTCTATTTTTCCAAGTGAATGGACCTTGTGACTGCTACAAAACTGAAAAGTCAAGCACACAAGGAATTTTATGAGGGGATAACTAAAGTGAAGTTACTGAGTTAAGTATGCTACTGAGTGTTAAATTGCAGCAAGTTCTGTGTGTGTCATTATCCAGTGATCTTCGTCCTAGTGGTTCAGTGAATAGAATCAGGGGTCCTAAGCAAGTAATCTTGGTTGCTTCAGGAGACAGTTGGGTGGAACAGTATCATTTGGGTGTTTGTCCCCCTTCTACAAATTATCCAAGTTCTAATTGTTTGTTATTTATCTATGATCTAAACTTTATATCTGTAATTTGTTTATAAGTAGGCTTAGCATCTATAGAGTTTTAATGGAAATTGTTCTATATTACTTTGAGAAAGGAAAGATGTAATTTAGGTAGTTGATGTTATCGTTTAATGGTTATTGATTGAACTTTACTGTTAGGATAATCTTTAACTTTAAATGATGCATTTCCCTTCTTTTTGAATATTAATTTAGTTAGTCTTATTGTACTTTCATTGTTAACTTTCCACTAATTTAGGTTTAAAGAATAAAATATATATCGAATCAAGACTAGAGAAAACCCTACAGAAGTTTAGTACAAAGGTTATTATCATATATATCTATATTACTTTTAAATAATCTAAACACTACTAAATTTAAAACAAATCAAGGGTTTCGAATCTGTAACCCTCCGAGATAGAGGATACACCTAAGTATATATATATATACACTATGGTTTTACAAAACAAAAACCAAAACATTAAACTAAAAACAAAAACCAATCAATGTATTTATATAATATAATCCATGCAATTCATATTTGCATTGAATATATCGTAATTACAATCTACAATAGAGCTAGCATACTTTGGCCTTATGACCCAAAAACCTCTAACTGTAACTTATTATAACTTAAAGCATTTAAAATTAAAATTAGTAGGGTCTCCAGGTCGAATCTTGTAAAGGGAAATCAACTTAGTGCTCTATGGCCAAACCCTTTGCAAATGTTTACTTCAACAGAGAAATCTAAATCTAGTTATAAGCAGGCCACAATTCTTGTTATAAGCCTACAACATTATAATATTGTTTTCCATTAAAAAAAAATATACAGTAAAAACCCTAGATACAGTTATTACAATCTAAGCATCAAGAGTAAGTAGTAAAAAACCAGGTGTAGAGATCAAATCCTGCTAAGGATTTCAATTAACTAAACTAGAGCTACATTACAAGGGCTTCATGGCCAAAATACAAGTTTTTATTTCAATAAAAAAGAAAAACCAAATCAAGATTATCGACAAGCCACAACTTTGGTTGCAGGGTGAAGGCCATTTAGTATTATTTCCTGCAATAAATCGCACAACCTTATGTCTTAATAATTACTATACAAACTAGGGTGGCAGGAGCGGGGGGGATCCTTCTGGATCCCGAAGGAAACATAGAACAATCCTTTTCCTGGGGGTTAGGGAATAGAACTAATAATGAAGCTGAGTGGCTGGCTCTGCTCCAAGGTCTTCAGTTTTTATAGGCCAAAAATTATCGGAAGGTTTTAATATTTGGAGACTCAAAGCATGTCATCTCCAAATTGATCAACGGCTACCCCTCGGGGGCAATCAATTGCCGTCGCCTGTACAACAAAGTAAAGCCTCTAATGCTCCATTCCTACGAGCCTCTCCATATTCTCTGGACTAATAACACTGCTACAGAAAAAATGGTCAACATTGGGGATTCTCTTCTGCAAGGAGTTTATAAGCAAGATGGGAACCCTCCCCTCCATAAATTTATCCTGTAATGATGAATAGAGTCTCTCCTTGGTGCAAACATTCTTATGTGTTTAGGAATTTTCACATGGTTGGATATTGTCTTAAGGTTTTCACCCTTGTTCTATGGTTTCTTGCCCCCCCTCCTTTCCCCTTGCCCCTCTCCTTCTTCCCCTTTATCCTTCCGCTCCTATCCTGCCTTGGTCATTTCGTTTGTCCTTTGCGAACTTCCTGCATTTATCTCCCAATCCCTTCCTCCTTGCCGCGTGGCCTTCTCCTCGTTCCCTCCACCTTTCGGACGATGCGGTATTAATGGCCTTAAGGCCCCGGGACATTGGCATTTATCCCTCGCACGCCTCTCATCCCCTCTTTCTCTATCCCCTGTCTTCCTCCGGGCTTAGTATGTCTCTTCATCCCTTTCCCATTGTGAGCTCTGGCCTCCATGAAGCTCTGTGTCTTATGCTACAGGTAGTTTCAGGCATCAGTGAAGGGTGGCTTCAAGGCCTCCCGTGGCAAGACCTCCCCCTCACGCCCATGGTGGTGAAGGAACGGCTGGCATTTGCAGCTCTATTCTCTTGTTCGTGTTCATCCATATCAGTGTCTCAGCCTGCAGCTCTCAACACTGGTGTCACAGCGTCTGGTAATAGGGAGCGAAGTTTGGTTCTTGGCTGCCACTGCTTGGGCTGGCAGGAAGGAGCTGTGGGCTCGGTGGTTTGCCAAAAGCAAGGCGAAGGTTCTCTTCTCCAAGAACTTATTGTGCTCAGTTCGCTCATGCAACAAGGCAACGTTCTAGTCAATCCTGTTAGTGTCACCCAAAACCACTTTGCTCGGTTAAGCATCTCGGCTGAAGAATTCAGAATGGTGCAGGGTGGAGAATCGGTAGGCATAATGGATATAAAAAAGAATTTGCGCAGACTTTATGAGCTTCTAGCAATCAATGTCCTAGACACTAAAGAAATGGCCTTGGAGGTGAAGAAAATGGCAGACACCGTTAGTTACACCTCTCAGCAGGTAAGTAATAACGATGCTCGTATAGATGACAACGAGAGAAATCTCCGGGAACTTATGGGGAAAGTGGATAGGATCCAGGAGGATCTTCAGCAATTCATTGCAATGAACCAGACTAGCAGAGTCAGTGGTGAAGTTACAGAAGCTGTGATTCCCATGGAGGAGGAATCTGTCGTTCAACCTAGAAATAACAGAGGCAATCAGTAATCTGCCCCCCCTTTTTTGTTATGTCTGCATGTTTTTATGTCTATTTTTATGTCAGCATTTTGTAAGGGTATACCCCTCCTGCAGTTTCAGATGCTTTGAGCAAATTTTGTGTAAGGATTTTTGGACAGCCCCATGGTTAGACCTTCTGTGCAGCTTTTTTGTTGTACATAAACACTCGATATTATCTATTATGTAATGAATGGCTGTGCACAGCCTCTTTTATACAAACCCCCTTTTTAGTTTTTGTTAAAAAAAAAAAAAAAAATTACTATACAAACACCAACATCCATTTAAAAACTTGAATCGACTTGACAATGGCCTCACGACCTTTCTCAAAGCAAAAGAGAGTAATGGCCTCATGACCAAATAGTTTTTTATAAATAACGAAGCTATAGAACTGCTAAACAAAACATGATTGCACATCACAAAAGACCTCACGGGTTTCTTAATAAGGAAGGAAAACATTTACATGTGGAGAGATAGTCATAGAACTGTTCATTACACCTTCAAATCAAAACATAAATCCTGTCACAGTTTCAAGCTAAAATTTTATTGCACAGTCATTTCAACTCCATGGTTGAAGAGTCTTCACAGTTTTCAAATATAAATGCCTCATGGATACCAAAGAGAATTACCACTTTCATACCAAAAGACAAATGCAAAGATGGGTTCCCATCCCATGCCAAGAAAATGCAGGATTGGATTCTCATCCAGATAACGCAAAGTCACCACACCCATAGCCGCGATGCCACAATGAGCCAAAAGGTTACAGGTACAGGTATTACTGAAGCAATGGACACCTTGCTTGCATGAAGAGTAGCCATACCCCTCTGCCACAACCATGGATGAATAATCCTGTTGAACACACACACATAGAGGTCATTACCACAATGATTCTATAAAAAAAAACATAAATAAAAACAAGAAAAAAAATTACTACAGAAGAAACAATGCCGAATTCCTTTTCCCCAATAGTCAGCAGTTGGAATTACATAGAGATAGCAGTTTCAAAATCATGGTGGAGACCTTTTTACAATGCATGGAAACAACCCAGAGCCATCACAAATCCTGAGTAATCATGTTGAGAACCATAGCCAAGAAGCCATGGCTCTCATTGCAGAAACCAAACAATGTAGCGTGAAAGGGAGAAACGTGGTAAGTTAAACGTTAGGGTTTAAATTTTGATGGGTCTGTGCTCCAGCTAGGAGTGGCAGGACCTTCACGTGATCACTTTAATGCTAACGCGTTGGAATTTATTCAACCAAAAGAACCAAACTCTAATGTTTTGCAAACTTTCGATAAATGTTGAAATTTTTCACAACCCTTTGGCTTGTGCTAGTTTAAAACCTAGGATAACGTTGTGTCTTCCCTTATACTTGTTTTTATTTCTCCTTGTCCCTTAGGATATTTGTTCATGGCTTAGTAAGGAAAGGAATCTCCTTCAGAGGGTGCCTGCATTTAAGAAAAAAAGGTCTATGTGTGAGTTCTCAAGCTTAGTAAGACCTTAACCCAACCCGTTAGCTCATCGAGCAGTTTAACAAACAATCAAGAGCATAATTGACAAATAAAGAAGAAAGATTATGACTTAGTTTTCATAACTCGATGCCAATTTAAGTATTGCCGACATAACATTCAAGACTCTAGAAAAACTAGAACATAAACCAAAAAAGTACATCAAACTCTGACTAACAGTAAATAAAAGTGGCGTATCATTAATCAAAATAGTGTCATTATAACAACAAGTCGTATAATGTCGTTGTCGCAATATGACAATTATATGCATTAGATAAACGACGATAAACACAAACTAAAGATCATATGGCTTAATGGTTTATAAGACTAAACAAAGTTGGAAATATTGTCGTAACTATGTTAAATATCGTTTACAGCTATAATTAAGACTATTTTTAAAAAATCTGAATTTTTGGAGATGTTACAACTTCCATAAAAAAAAATCTAGATTCCGACAGTGTGCATGTCAAAGAGGGACCCCGAATTTTGTTGTCAAAATATCCACTAGCATTTTTTTCAAAATCCACGAGTGAGCCAACCTAATCCACCACACAAAACAAGACAATATATAAAGGCATGGTTTCTTCATTTCTTCGTGCATGTGGGATATTGTCTAGGAGACAAATAAAAAATGTCAAATAACAAGCTTGCTAAAGACACATCATTCATGAAGTCCAACACAAAGATTAAGTACTATTATTGTGTACTGTTAGCAATGAAGCAATATTTCTAAACCAACGTATGAGCATCGATATCAAATTCTAGATTTATTGAAAAGTATGATTTAAATGAAGGATGCATACATGGTTTGGTTAATGATCAACTTTCAAGGTAAACTAGTAGAAATTAAAAAATTAGTTGACAGTCCCGTCATTTTTTACTTTGAGAACATATTCTAGCCAAATCGTAGGGTTTCTTCCAAAACAATTAAAAACCCAAAAAATTAGTTGATAGTCCCGTCATTTTCTAGGCACTTTATTTTGAGAGCATATTCAAGCCAAACTGTAGGGTTTCTTCCAAAACGGTTAAAAACCCACTTCAGGAATGTGGTGATTTACAATAACCTCTTTCATTTTTTCAACATCCATTATGGTTTTTAAATATTTGAATGGTGTTTTGATGCTATTTTTTTCCAAAAATCCACCAAATTCATATATGATGGAAAAGTATCAATTGGTAAGTATAATTCAAGATTCGAGGAGGAAAGTTAGCAAAAATTCCATGTTTCCAAGTCCAGTATTATAAGAAGATAATTGAGATCCACTCTATTCCAAAGGAATCCAATTCAACAATATTTGAACATTCAAGATTACATGTGACAGAGAAACTACATGTGTACAGAATCAAGCTAAATATTTGAAAGATCAAATTTGATGAGTAAGCTTCCCTGAAGAATCTGCTATGTGGTTTAAGCAATTCAAGTCAAATATTTTGAATTGGATTGAATTTTTCTTCTTATCATGGGTCTCAAGATATATTTCTGATTTTGTTCCATTTTTATCAAATATTTTGTTATCCTAGAGGATTTGATCCATGAATAAGGGGATCTTGATTTTGTAACTAGAGTCCATAAAATTTTATCTTTTGAAATGAGGAGGGGGTTTCTGCTGAGAGGTTGAGGAAGATTGTAAAAGGTCTGAGGCCCGAGAGTGAGCGTTAAAGGGCATAGTCCTTATATTGTAAGCTTAGGGTATTTTCCTATGTTATGTTCTTTAGTTAGATATTCTTGGAAGTTTAATTATCAATCTTAATATTCTTTATGTTCACTCTTTTTTCTTACTTGAATCAATTACATTTATTGAGTATCGGTAGTTATCTATGAGTGATGGATTCTTGATTAGTGAAATGTTTTCTGAGATTTCCTTTACTCAGGTGTTTTGTTCAAGTTCCCTTAATCTACTACCCACGAATTGTTTTTGTTTAGTGGATTTTTCAACTCATGAATGTGTAATTGATCTAGTCTAGGTCTTCTTGTATTTCATGTTGTTTTCCTTTCTATTTAATTCTTTATGCCAACTACCATAAACTGATATTCAACTTGATTGGCTCTGATTCATATATTGTTAGTAAAGGATTTCATGTCCATTATCTTAGCTTCTCTCCTTTCTCACTCAAAGTGCTTGACTCACCAAACCTTTGAATAACCAACAATCCAAGCATCCAATTTAAGATGCCTAAACTCTGTGGTTTAGCAATCGAGTGCAAATTTTAGCACAAATAGTGAGTAAATATATCCTTTTCAATTGATATTATTATAATACATAGGTTATTTTTGCAACATCTCTCTTCTCTATTATCTTTTGTTATGTTATTCTTCACTATAAATTTTGGTTTCTTGGATCATAGATCTTTTTATATCTTATTTTTTTAAGTCTTAAGTACACCATAGTGAACACCATCATTTAGTTAGCTACCATCAAAAAAATATTTTGAATCTATGTATTGCATAGGGGAGATGGATATAAGATGTAAAGGTCATGGCTTAGTATCAAGGTTGTTACAATTTTTAGTCATTTACGATTGCATTGTTTTGTGTATGGTTGGCAATGAATGTGTGATGTGTATGTTTTGTCTTGTGAATTAGGTTGTCGAGTTGGGGCTGGGATGGTTAGTTATTATTGGATTCATGCATCTATTTTCATTGGAAGTAAATATAGATTACTTTAAAATCTTGTTCATGTGTTTTGTTTATATTAATGGCTTCTACATTTTGTTAGTTCTAACTTGTGATCATGGTTTTTTTTAGGGGCGAAATTTAGTT
>LPNX010141439.1:4265-40133 GCA_001517045.1 Pseudotsuga menziesii
GCACCTCCACAAATGATGAAAATGTAATCGTTTTCTAAATGTTGCATATCGCACTTGCAATATATCGCATATGCGTTTTGGAAATTTACATATCGCATATGCGATATATCGCATATGCGTTTTGTAATGTTACATATCGCATATGTGATATATCGCATATGCGATATTTAACATTACAAAACATGAATGCTATATATCGGATATGCGATATAGATTTCCATGAACCTTAGCCTTGTGTTTGGGCTCGGGTTATTCCGAACGTACCATCAATAACGCATATGCGTTCTTGATTTACACTTTGGAAGTGCGTTTTTGATTTCCTAAGTGGCACCAAAAAGTGGAACCAACTTCGTGCGAGCGCCCACCCACTACTTGAGTAAAAAAACTTCCAAACCTTGACCAAAAGATCATATTAAGGATGGAAATTCCTTCAACCATGTTGCACCTTCATCAAAGTAAATCATCAAGAAGGGATCCTTTTCAATGGTCCCCTTACTGTTTCAATGTTTTTCCATGTTTAATAAGCATGCTTAGCATGAATTGACCCTTAATAAAACCCATTCGTCCATGCTGAACAATCCTTTCAACGGTTAAATGTTGTTGGATAGGAATTTAGCTCTAGGACATTATATGATATATCAAGCAATCTAATTGGGGGCTAACCTCTTATAGTGTTTCTATTTTGTTCCTTTTAGGAGTAAGGTTGATCAACCCCATATCCACTTTGTGACCCATATGGTCCATTTCTAATTTTGCATACATATGATTAGAAGATCATCACCAATTATTCCCAAAGAATCATAATAAGTCACAAGGATGCACATCTAAGTTGGAGATATTTTCCCTCAACCATATCATGTAAAGCGTAAAGATTCCCAATTTTATCCAAAGTTCAAGGAAGAAATTACTTCTCAAATATCGGGATTTCAATAGGCACAACCTACCTAATGAGTATTATTTCCTCATTTCAAGTGACATCACAATCCCCTCAAACAAAGATTCTTTGGAATTTCATTGGAAAACGTTTTACTTATTCTATGCCCATATGTTTCAACTCCACAATATTTGGGAACCATGATTTTTAAGTTTTCATAATCTTTCTTTCCTATTAAGTACTCCAAATAGATTTAAGTGACATCATTGCCTATTTGCCATGGTTAGCAATTTGGCTACTCATTAATTCTGAAACCACCTTATTGCTATCTTCGGTTAGTTTTGTGGAGCGTTAAAGGTGGTTATTGGATATTGTACTATAGATATATTTCATTTCTAAATACATATTGATTTGTCTATCTTCGACTACTTCTTCCTTTGTGTGTAGTGGTATAATTCTAGTTTTTTGGTAAAACAATGGAAGCTTAGATGAAATTAGTAGTTTTTCAATTTGAGAGTTACAAAACAAAGTACTTTTAAGATCATGGAGTTATACGAAATACCTTTTTTTTAAATTTGGAAAACTATTATGGTTAAACTATAGGGAGTATTGTGATTGAAATTTGACAAATATATGAAATATTTTAGAAATTGATATATAAGTCTATATAATGGAATTTTGTATTCAAAATGATTATTTGTAATGGAGTTATAATTTTTTGTACTTTATAACATTTATAACATTAATTTAAGAGGTTATAAGGGATTATAATATTTTTTTATTGGTCGGAGTGAATTAAAATATTAAAGGTCTCCATTTTCTAGATTCTTAGTGATCCATGATTGGAAGGGGGTTATAGAGTTACCTCATGATATAAAAGGCATTGTAATTTTAGATTTTATTTAAACCAAAATTCATAGAGATTTAATCTCTGAACATTACAAAATTGTAGGGAGTTGTAAGGTGGTTTGGAAGTCACAATGGGTTTATTTTGTGCAAGTTATTATATTGAGAGTAATTTCTAATTTTAATTATAATAATGTTTTCAAGTTTGGAGTTTGGGACTTTAAAGTGCTTTGAACATTATCAGAAGATACTTCAAAAAATACATTTTTTTATATTGTGTCCTAAATCCACCAAAAATTTAATAAGGGGGTCGTAGAATCTTTGTCTTTGTGCCTCGTCTATTGGTTCATGGTGGAATTTGACCTTGTGGATATTGGTGCATGGTGGTATTTTTATTTTCTAGAGAGAAACTCTCTGACGTATAATGAATCAAGCACATGCACACTATTCTATAAAAACAAAAATACAAGAATAAAAGAAATAATATTATCAATCTAAGAAGGCAAGAAAAGGAAAGCCATGATTTGAACCTCACAGAAAATTTGGTCACAAATTTGACGCATATTGCGTAATACGGTCGTCTACAAAATTTCTTTCGTAAAGTCTTTGAATTTTTTTATGGCTTGTAATTAGAGTCATTGGATCTGGCCCGACAATGAATCGTGGGATCAAAGGTATTTATTTGTGACACATTGTTTTGGATATGTAAATCAATTATTTAAATCAGGATGTGAGTGAACATCAAAGATTTGTTCAATATTATGCATACTTTAATCAACATTGCACATGGAACAACAATTGAAATAAGCAAACATTCACTCAATGATGTGACCAATATTGTCTATAAGTTATGCATAAAAATATTGATATTCTCAAAACTCATAATAACTTGATAAATAATGAATTGCATTTTTTCGACAAGATTCTAAAACCATACTTCTTCAACATAATCCATTAGTTCGATTAACATTTTCAGAAAGTGAACAAGAGGATATTGAGGACCATCTAGGTATAAATTAATCATATGAATTTGATGAAGGCATTATGGAAATAAATAATGAATAGGATGAAAACACTAAGCTGATAGAAAATAAAAGGGATAAATAGACTAAGGCAGCTAAGGATAAGTTTGAAAATGAAGGTAATTCTATAATACTTTAGGAAGAGTTTCAATTCAAGAGGAACAAATTTCGCCTAAGATATGACAAGACCGAGTTTGACTTTGTTCACATTCCTAATTAGTCCAAACTTGTGAAATTTGTGAGTATTGGATTTCTTGATGATGATTTACAAAGGCATATTATTGATAACAAGTTAGATGAAAGTACCTAAACTTGATGATCAAGATGAGTAACATGAAGAAAAGGATGATGGAAATGAAATTGATGATGATAATTTGGATGGTGTACCTAAATAGTGCCAACATTGTCACCAAGTTGGACATCATGAATTACAATGTGTTGATATTTAGCCATTGAATACATGTGGGAAAACAAACCACCTTTCACAAAGGTGTTGGAAGCGACCAAAGATTAATATAAAAATAAATAAAAAAGTAAATTTTGGATGGTTAAGTATGTGGCATCATACTTTGGAAGCCATGTTATTATAAAGCCCTTATCGATGGATTTATACATAGTTACATTGATGCTTGATTAACTAGGTTTCTTTTGTAGATGGACATGAATCTTTTGACTTAGGATTTGATTATTCAAGGCATGAACGAGGCCCAATTTACCTATTATTTTCAGTTGGAAATCGAGTCTATAGATTCCACTTGAAGATAGTATGTATTAGCACTCAAAATTTCTACCTAAACTTTCTATGTTCTTAATCCAAAAAAATTAGGAATTTTTGTTAGAGGGCACTCTTATTCATTCATCTTGGCTAGAGTTTGCATTCTACAATGAAAATTAGAAATGTTGAATATAAAGGTGATGTATAATGACATTCTCACTCTTCAACATACTACAAAATGAGCTACAATTCTGTAGAAAAAGGTTATTGTGGTAATAATTCAATGCTAAAGAATCAAACTCAATTATACAACAAAGGTTCAATTCTATTAGTATGGAAGCACTGCAGAATCCCATTAATTTAATGGATGAGTGTCTCTTATCACAATCAATGACCGAGTTAATTAGGAATGTGAAATGATTCATATACAGTTCATCGAACGATTTATATTTCTTTTTTGAAAAAAGGAAAAAATTTATTTCAAAAATGCAATTTAATCTCCACATCCATTTTATGTTTTGAAACACCTTATCGAGATTTCATTCTTCAGCTACCATATTGTATACTCAATTATGGCACCCCATAAAGGCAGAAATCCAGTGCATTATTAGCCTCATGGCATGATACTCGATGTTTATCCTTTTAATACCCCTAGTTTTTCCTTGTATGAATTTCAACAAAATTATGTAAATGATATAAATATGTTACTATGGCTTCCTAGTGCAAAGCTCAATGGCAAGGCTCGGCTAGTGAATGGATATGCATGTATGATGTAAATATTTTATTTGGAATTTGTGTTTGCTTATCATGCCAATTGGAAATGGATGCAAATATTATGTGCATAAATAATAAAAGGGTCCAAGAATGGATTTATAAATTGCACCAAAGAGGCTATGATTCCACCAAACGGGAAGAGGAAAGAGGAGCCATGGGAGAACAAATCCTTGCTTCCATGTGTCAACACTAGAAATCACCCAAATTTATGTCATGTGCCTTGAATAAGCCAATTATCTCATTTTTTGGACTATTTTAAAATCATTGAATGGATGTGTTGGGTTGGTGGAAAAAGTCATCTCATGTTGTTATTGAAGTATGGGATTGACTACGCTTTTGGGAAAGTTTTTTCAGCTGTCAGAAGTCAGTTTGTAGCTTCCAAGAGTCCTTCCTTGTAGCTTCCAGGAGTCCTTCCTTCTATTGTCACAAGTTATGCTAATTGTCTTGTCACCATTTTCTCATACCTATTGGAGTCAATACCCACTACACTACTCAAAGCTCTATATTGTTGTTCATGACTTGCATAACCCCGAAAAATTGAACTTAGGGACATAGATACAAATTTGGAAGGGAAAATCGATGGTTGTAGGTGAGCCGAGAGGTTGGGCGAGTTAGGGATCCTTTCCCATTGTTTTCTCCTCCTAGTGGATGCCTAAGACTCCATGAATTGAGGCTATAGGTGGTTCTTTAGCAGCCTTAGCAGGTTAGTCTTCTTCCGTGCACAAATAAGGAAAAGTCAACAAGATGGATATCCAAAGAGACCTGTTGATCAGTGAAGGGGAATCATGATACAAGTAGGGTGTTGTGTGGGGAAGGTATTATGGAAGCCAAGGTACGAGAGTTGAGTGAGAGCCATGTAGAGATCTGAATGAGATTTTGGCTACGCATAGAGAATATATCATGTTTTGGGAAAAGAGAGAGAATCATGTAGGTGTTTCCTTCATCCCGGTGGCCTCATAGCCGAGCTTGTGGGTGGCCTCTGAATGTTAAAGAATATAGGTTAGCAGAGTTCCTATGGTTGGTGGAAAATCGCTCTTACACAACTAGTTTCTTGGATCTGGGTTGTTTAAATATAATTATTCTTATTTATTTGAATGTGAAATGATTTTAAATTATAGAAATAATGTTTATGCTTGCATATGCATGTTCATCGTGTGTGGGACGATTTATTTTCCACTATGTATGGTTACTTATTTTCTGCACACGTATTTTATCTGTATGAATTTTTAATATGGGGATTGGGTTGAAATTGGAGGCCTTGAATCTATGTAATGTTCCCTCTCGATAGTTAGATTGGTTAAGGGGGATGTTAGAATCATGAATGCAACCAAAAAAATTAGGATCTTTGTTGTTATAAGTTCTTTCAATGTCTTCAAGGATATAACAAGCAATAAACATAGGTTTTTCCAAATATTTGATTGTTACCAGGCCATGCTTAGTGGATTAATTATCAGAGTATCTTAGGAATCAATAGCTCACATTTCTCGTTTGTCTATAGAAGGTGAGAGGTGGTTTATACAGAAGCAGTAAAAGACACGTTGATTATTCTCGTCGTTTTCTGGTTCTTATATTTTGGAATTGAATTCCAACTAAACCATAAGGAATCTTCCAAAAATGTTAAAAAACCCTTTGGGAGTGTGGTGATTTATCTTAATTGACGGAAATTTTAAAAATTTTGCAATGTTCTGGGAGAAATTAGGGTCCATACAAGACGAGATTTAGAAAAAAAATATTGCGATCATTTTTTAAACACCAAGTCATCATCTAAATGTCTCGAGATCATGGATTTCAAAGAATTTTACTTGAACTATCCTTAATTTCCTCCAAGAAATCATTGATGATTTCTATCTTTAGTTTATTATCAAAAGTTTATTCCACAAATCTTGTAAGATCTTGAGTCTTTTAATTTTTATAAATTGGATAATTTGAATGTAGAAGGGAGTGGAATCTCTTCCTCTTAGAGAGACGTAGGGGGTCATAAGGAGCAATATTCCTATGTGTATATCTTCTCTAGAATCCAATGCAACAATGAATTTTCATGTTCAATAGTCATTTGCACATTGGTTAGATTGTGTATTTCTTCTCCTATGTTTGTATTTATTTTATTTAAACGCAAAAAAGTTATTGTAGTGCATTAATGATCCTTCATAATTCAAATCTAATAACATTTATGATTCCATTTCTATTGCCTAAGTTTGCAAGTTTCTTTAAGTGCAAGATTTATATCTTCTAAACAATGTTTAAAGATCAAAATATCTTCTTGTGAATGTTAAGCTAACTTTACTTTGCATTCAAATTCCTTCTTCTTTTCTTTGTTTTATATTTGGTTTGATCTCTGAGTAAGATGCCAAGGAATTGTGAGACTTTGCCTTTTTTGTTAGATACCATTAATATTTAAATATAATATATTTTACTACCTTGTGGCATTGACCTACCTTTCAAAACTAAACAACACTCACACTAATGTTATCCGAAGCTAAAGGTGTGCTAAAGTTTCCCTTCAAGTAGTCAAATGACAACTTTTAGTGCTAACATATTTTGGCATCATGTCTAGGGATGAAATTGAAGATTTCCCCTGGGAGAATGACCATGATTAGATATGAATTTGATGGTTATATTCATACACAAATTTGACTGGAGATATTTCACCTAGAGGCTCCATGGCCAAAGAATCCACTGGAAAATTCACTAGTTCATAATGTCAATGTCATTTGATTCTCGAATGAATGCTATAGTAGCTGCAAGGTTTTCTCTTATAAATTTTTTTGTTGTCCATGTTTTTCCAAATGATGTTTCTATTATGGATGAATGGGAAATTTTCATTCCAATATTCAGAGATGATAAAGACCACAACCCTACAGAGAATTTTTTATGTTTCATGAACTTATGTATCAGTTTCGTATTCTCCATGAAGATGTGTTAATGAAGAATTCCTTATGTATTCCCTTGACATAAATTCCTGACAATGGTACATATCTATACCTTTTTCTAGAATTTTATCGTTGAAATAATTTCATTACATTTTCATAATCACTGTAAACAAAATTTTCCAACTGAGCTTTTATTTGAAAATTGTTGTGAAGAATTTCATTCAGGATTTCAGCATAGAGAAGAGTGTTCTTATAACAACGAGGAAGATGAATTTACTAGTGAATAACTTATCCAAGCTATTAATGTTGATATATGTAACAATTATTCGGAAAATGATTTTAGTTATTCACATGATCAAGGCCATATTGATCTAGGTTCTTCTGAGAAGTTAGTGTTTATTAAAGACCACATATAATCAGCAATTGAAAAAGTAGAGATGGTACATCCTCATGTTGCTACTTTGAATTATTTTAAAGAATTTTGTGTCTAGATGAGAACCATCAAACTAATTGTGAATTAGTTTCCCCAAATTATAACGAAGTTCATGTTATTGAAGAATCATTTCAAGAAAATTCGCAACTTGTTTTTAATTATGATCATCATTCTTGACAAGAAACAAAGGTTTTTACGATCCACCTATCTATGATGAGTATAATGATCTTGATGATGATGATAAATTACTCGGGAATCTAAAGGCATTTTCTTTTACTGAAGATTTTTATTAGCATGTCAAGAAAACAATCATATCATTGTTAATGACAGTTAAGCCATATATGATGAGTATGAAAAATATTTAAAGGAGCATATTTCTATTCCAACATGCACAGAAATTTGCAGAAACCAACATGTTTATAATAGTTATGCATATTATTCATTAGAATATGATGAGGTATCATATTAGTTCACAAATATTTCTTTCCCCTCAACAGTTGAACACGAGTTTCAAGAAATCGGTGAATTCACATTTGGCATTCTTGAAATAGTATCTAAATAGATAGTTCAACAGAATGAAGGTTTTATTAAGCATGATGTGTCTCCTCTTGGTATTGATGAAATTGTGTTGCATATTCTTCATTCTTATGATAATATTGTTATTTTGGATGCTACTAAAAAAATTATACCCAAGAAATTAATGAACAGTTTTAAGGATTAGTTGTTCCCCTATTTGTAACAAAATATATGATGTTTATAAGTTGTTCAAAGGAGCATAACATGATCATAATATTTCTAATGGATTGAAAATTGCATAGAAATTATTATTATTTTATTTTTAAACTTAGTTGGAGCTTTTTCATGATCTTCAAGAGCCAATGGAAATTTACATGGAGTCAATTTTTCTAAAGGTTCTAAATATGGTAGGTTTTGATATGCCACTCACTTGCAGCAATGAGTATATATTTTCCATGAAATTTATGTTGTTGATGTTCTATTCTTTTTGCTTTAGTTTATTTTTGACATGGTTTACAAAGTTTTTTTGAAAAGATGCATTTGTGGTTAGGTTTTTTGAATTGTTTTTAATGGTTTTATTTTTAATATCTATACAAGATCTCCCTCATACTTGGTTGTAGAGCCCGCAATGAAAATGCATAGGCCTTAGTCAACCCCAAATCTCAAAATGGTTAGTATATGAAAAGGCATAGGCCATAGTCCACCCCAAATCTGAAATATTCAGCACACCGACATAGTTTGTGGTTGGATCACATCCATAGGGATCAAATGGTTGAGAGATAGTTATGGAATTGAAACAATTTTTGTATCCCTCGTATTATTCTAGTTAAACGGTTCAAGTGTGAGTTATCCATGCCTATGTACATGTTATCACTGACATTGTTCTTGTTATCCATTTATCAACTATGAGTTATCCCTAAATTGCTACCAGTTATCCATTCATTAGTTAGCTGCTAGTTATTTTTTTATATTCTTTTTTTAATACTTGTTTATTTTGAATTTTGAACTAATATGAATAATTGATAATTAAAACATAAATAATCAGCAATTGTAATACTGAACTTTACAGTAAAGGAAATAAATCTTACTTATATAACAGAGGAATTATATTAAAATCAACTTCTTTAATTTCTTTGTTAAGTGCTTCCTCTAAAATTTGCAAAGACGTTGCGTCTCTCCAGTCACTGAGTTCACGCATGTTGAGGCTTATCATGTATGCAGAACATTGGTGAACTCGCTGCTGGATTTCATCGGGAAATAGCCTCAGACGACAATTGTGAAGACAAAGCAGTCAAGTTGCAATTGATACCAGAAGGTGAAATTTAAGAAAATTTAATTCTATAGAGTGGATTCACCTAAGTATTTAAAAAAAATTAATGGAGATTAGTAGATATTGGTTAGTAAAATTTAAAATTTGTTTTTATTTTTTAACCATAAAACTCTAACTTTAAATCTTAAAGCTACTCTAGATGAAGTCTGAAGATCAATTGCCAGACTAAAGGTAGGAGTCCATAATTTGTGTTGATGCCCATAAGAGTTTTTCGATAGTACTGAGTTCTTGAATATCCTCATTCGACAGAGAAATTGTGATCTTGTCAGGATCATTTATGCATTTCAATTTAAGGTTATTACAGAAGATATTGAGTTTTATTGCACGAGAAGAAATAGTAGGGTTCTAAGTGGTAACTTTCGTTTACCTTAATTGGAAATATAGAACATCATCTTTTTTGCCTGGAATATCTGACAGAAAACTTTGAAACTTTTTCATTACCTGATTGCTTGCCACCATGAATGGACCAGATGGTCTTCCGATGCTAACATCTCCACCACTGCCCAGATGACAGAAGATCATTTTATTATAGAATCCTGTATAAATGCTTTTCCTGAGTAGAAAACAAATTTTCATCATCTTCTGCTGGATACTGCTCACTATCACTCTATCCATCTTCGTTATCTTGATTAATTTCATCTGGACAATACTCATTATCATTCTGTATGCTTGTTCATTATGTTCTTCTTCTTGTTCATATGTATTTTCTTCCAGTTGATCATTGCAATAAGCAGTGTCTGCATTTTTATTCTGTCATTTCTCTCGATTTTCGTAAGATTCATCAATCTATATCTCTTCATATCTACGTTTATTCTTTCCAACTTCTTGAGATTAATCGACCTCCACAAACACATTTTAACTTTCAGAAACAGATTTATTCCCATCATTGCTTTGACTGTCAGAAGCAGATTTATTGCCATAATTACTTTGATCTGAATCAAAGGACGGCGAATAAGGGATATAATGATCAACATGAAACAAGGGCATAGACTTCTTACGAAACTCGTCCAAAATCCATGGTAATTCCTCTGAATTCCCTTGATTCGATTCATCAGACTCCGCCATGACAACATTGACTAATTCTTTTCCTATTTCTACTCCGTAATATATATTTAAACAAAGTTTCTCTAATTATTCTTGACAACGGTCTACAGAATAAGAGGTGATTGTTGGTGTCTAATTATTCTTGACAACGGTCTACAGAATAAGAGGTGATTGTTGGTGTCTAATTATTCTTGACAATGGTCTACAGAATAAGAGGTGATTGTTGGTGAGGAGCTCCTAATCATGTAGCTAGAGATAAATACTGTTAAGGTGATAAATTTACCTGTTAGCAGATTCCCTCTTCGGTGGTTTTCTTGCCACAAATTTTGCTTTCCTTTTCGCTGGTTTTCTTATCTTTGCAGTAGATTTTTATTTTTATATATTTTTTGTTTCTTATATATATTATCTTTCAAACGAAAATACATATTATTCATTTGTTACAAACGTTACAAGATCTCCCTCATACTCGGCACTATTATTCTTGGCCGCAATATTATTTTTGGCCCACTCAATATCCACAAATGTTACAACATAACGTTACAAGATATCCCCCATACTCGGCTGTAGAACGCCTCTGGGCACAATACCTTCTATACAAGTGGTGACATCATTTAGTAAATGTTTTCTTATTTGAATAGTTGTTCCATGTGCAATGTCGATTAAAATGTGTGAAATACTGAACAAGTCTTTAATGTTCATTGTCATCTTGATCGAAAAAATTGATTTTAGTATCCAAAACAATGTGTCACAAATAGATACCTTGAATCCCACTATTTAATGTCAGGACAGATCATCTGACTCTTATTATAAGACACAGAGGACATTCAAAGACTTCACCAAAGAAATATTGCAGATGACCTTATAATGTAAGATGCATCAAATTTGTGACCAAAATTTTCGTGAAGTTCAAATAGTTGTTTTCCTTTGCTTGTCTTCTAGATTGACTGTATTCTTTCTTTTATTCGTGTACTTGTCCTCTTTATGGAATCATGTTCACATCCTCGATTCATTATATGCAAGAGAGTTTGTTTCCAAAAAAAAGTAATACCATGCACAAATAACCATAAGGCCAAGTTCCACTATGCACCAATAGACGAAGCACACACACAAATACTCTACAACCCCCTTATTCAATTTCTAGAATGTTTAAGATACAATATAAAAAAATGTATTTTTATTAAGTATTCGCTTATAACATTCTAAGCACTTTAAACTCCCAAATTCAAAATTGTAGAAATGTTTGGCTTTAGTTACAAATTACACTCAATATACTAATCTTGCAGAGCCTAAACTCCTTGTAACTTCCCACTTTAAACTCCCAAATTCAAAATTGTAGAAATGTTTGACTTTAGTTACAAATTACACTCAATATACTAATCTTGCAGAGCTTAAACTCCTTGTAACTTCCAAAACACCTTATAACTCATACAATTTTGCAATAAAAATATTATATTCTTTAAATTTTTATTTCAATAACATCTAAAATTACAATGTCTTTTATATCGAAATATTATTTCAATAACCCCCTTTGGAAATATTAAGAATCTAAAATATGGAGACCTTCATTATTTTAATTCAGGATGACCAATAAACACTTTGTTATAATTCTTTGTGAAGTTTTAAATTAATGCAATAATTGTTATCAATACAAAAAATTATAACTCCATTACAAATTTGAAATACAAAACCTTCCATTATAGACTTAAAAAATCAATTTCAAAATATTTCATATATTCTTGAAATTTCAATCACAATACCTCGTGCTATAGTTTAACAATTATGTAGTTTAAAATTTCAAATCACAATACTCACTATTATCCATAATACATTTTCAAATTTAAACAAAGTATTTTGTATAACTCAAATATTAGAAGTACTTTCTGCTATAATTCTCAAATTAAAAATGCAATACTCACTGTAATTTTGCCATAATACATTTTCAAATTCAAACATAGTATTTTGTATAACTCCAAGATATTAAAAGTACTTTATTCTATAATTCTCAAATTGAAAATGCAATTTTTTTACCGAGCTCCATGGATGCACCTTTAATAACAACTCATCAATTTAAGATTAGTCCCACCACTCAAGTATAACCAATGCTTGATATGCAATTTCCTAGCAAGTATAAATAGTAAAATGTGAGTTTTAAGATTGCAAGGTTTCCAACGTCTTTAATATTAGGTTTCTATTGAGTTTTCTATTCTTTTTCAAGCCCCGTTCACTAGAAAAAGCTCATTGTTGGGGACAGTGAAGAAATGCTATCAAAACCTCATTTTCAGCAAAGAAAACATGTAGACTTCACATCTTGGGTCAACAACCTATAATTCTTGAGGTATTCTTTATTGTATAGATATTAAATATAAAACCATTAAAAACAATTCCAAAAACCTAACCACTAATGCATCTTTTGAAAAAAACTTTGTAAACCATGTCAACAATAAACTAAAGCAATAAAACATTCTAAAACTAAAACAATAAAACATTTTAACAACTTATTAGGAACAATATAAAACAAAATAAAACTATAATACAGTTTATTACAATAATGATTAAAAAGCATCATAAAAATCCAATACATATTTTATTTTCTAAAAAAAATCCACCTTTAAGAAAAACAACATATTTTTATAATATTTTTAAAATATCTGACCATTACCACATTACCACAAAATATATAATAGGTGGAAATAACCTCAAATACAAACACGTACCTTTATACCATTATCATGCATTTTTTAAATTAAAAATCTCAATTCTGCTATTTCTCACCAAAAAAGCTTTTACTCCGTTTTTTTCTTAAAAGCTTAAATTCCGCCTTTAACGCGCCTATCGTATCCGTTAGCACTGACAAAAGCTTCGGCGCGCTTACTGTATCCGTTCAAAGAAATATAGATGGGACGCTTCCCATCTGTATATGCGTGTGGTGTGTGATTCTGTCTGTAAGAAGTTGGAGTTGGAATGACCTCTATAACGCTATGCTCTGCTGGATTGACCGTTGCGTGGGCAAATGGCCTCTGCTCTCTGGATCTGACCTGCGCTGCTCTGCTCTGGAACGACCTCTGCATAACAGCCTCGCAGTTATAGCTCTAATTGAGCAGCTCGAACAGCCTTTTCCCTGATGGAGATCAGGGCTCTTTGTTAATAATCGCAGGTATAGCTCTAATTGGCATATTTGTATTCAGTTAGAAATCTTAAGCATTTTGTATGTGACTGCCCAGGTACTCTATGTCATACAACGACCCTTTATTGGATCTTCTATATTGTGGGATCTGACCTGCCCTGCCCTGCTCTGCCCTGAAACGACCTCTGGATTGACCTTTGCTTTAGACTGGTTGGGAAATGACCTCTGCTCTCTGCTCTGCTATATCATGGGATCTGCGCTGAAATGACCTCTGCGTAACGCTATTGAGCAGCTCGAACAACCTTGTCTGTGATGAAGATCAATGCTCTTTGTTAAGATCGCAGGTATAGCTCTAATTGGCTTATTTGTATTCATTTAGAAATCTTCAGAATTTTGTATGTAACTGCCAAGTACTGACAACCCATTTTGTGCTAGAACGATCCTTAAATTACAATGATTCACAGAGATAAATGGTACAGCTGGGATGAAACTTTCTTTCAAGAGCTGTGCAAACCCTTTTATTGAAACAATTGGAAATCATTTTTTGAATAGTATTTGTACTTCTATTGCCCTAGGTACTGCAACTCGCTTCCCTCACTCAACTTGATTCAAGC
This sequence comes from Pseudotsuga menziesii, assembly GCA_001517045.1. Classification (NCBI taxonomy): domain Eukaryota; kingdom Viridiplantae; phylum Streptophyta; class Pinopsida; order Pinales; family Pinaceae; genus Pseudotsuga; species Pseudotsuga menziesii. Next base: position 18,428 of record LPNX010141439.1, read on the forward strand.
TCTGAAGGTACTACCTACCTTTTTTACTTGTAAAATATTTTTTGTTTTAATTTTTGTTTAGATGAACAATATAACTGTTTGTTCTTTGAATATGGCTGTTTGGAAAACAATACTGTTTGTTGATTGAATATGGCTGTTTGGAAAACAATACTGTTTGTTGATTGAATATGGCTGTTTGGAAAACAATAGTGCCATAGTTTTTTTTGTCAATATCTAAATTTTTATGAGAAAAAAAATAATAATGCTGTAGCTACAGAAGAGTTGTGTGAACTTTAGAAAACAATAATAGTGTTGCAGCCAAACATTGTTTCTTTGTTTTTGTTGGCTATTTTTTGCTTTAAATTTTATTTGGATTAGCATGTCGTGTATGGAAAATCATCCTGTAACATAAATGATTTTAACATGTAATTTGACTACTTTAAAATGCATATAGTGATTATACTAAAATGCATATAGTGATTATAATAAGAAAATGCAGTGATTATAAGAGTTTATAGAAGATTAAATCCATATTTATATAACAACCATTCCATTTGTCTTTCCAAATTTATGCTTACATTATTGTGGTGTGTGTTGTAAGTTGAGAGGATGAACTAGAGAAAAATCCCTTGAATTCTAGTAAGTTATTAATTAGTTTCCATCAACTTTATCCCAAACAATATTGAAACAACTTTTTGGTTAACAAATAAATTTATGGAATTTGTGAAACCTCTTATAGAAGTAAATAAAATTTTAAAATATTAGGTAGAACCACATAATTATGTCTTTAAATGATTGCTATAAAAGAAGTATTTGTTATGAGGAAAAGACATAAATTATGTTTTTTAAATTTTATTAAACATGTATTTAGTTATAATGTGATATATGATTTTATTAAAAAGACAATTTCTATTTTTAGCTTTCATGTGATATTTTATTTTATCAACAAAACTATTTTTTAGTTTATGGAAAAAAATGGTCAATACAATAGTGATATAATATTTAAGATCAATATTTATTATGATTTCTGTAATAAAGGGGAGTGGTTATGGGTAACGGGAGTAGGAGGGGGGTAAAGAGAATAGAAGGGGGGGTTGGGAGTTGGGAGGAGAGAGAGAATAGGAAGGGGGTTGGGAGTTGTGGGGAGAGGAGTAAGGAGAGAGGGAGTTTTATTTTGTTTTATATTGTTACTAATATATATTTTTAAGTTGTTTTATTTTGTTTTATATTGTTACTTATATATATATATTTTTAAGTTGTTAGAAAGTTTTATTGTTTTAGTTTTAGAATGTTTTATTGCTTTAGTTTATTGTTGACGTGGTTTACAAAGTTTTTTTGAAAAGATGCATTTGTGGTTAGGTTTTTTGAATTGTTTTTAATGGTTTTATATTTAATATCTATACAATAAAGAATACCTCAAAAAGTATAGGTTGTTGAGCCAAGATGTGAAGTCTACATGTTTTCTTGGCTGAAAATGAGGTTTTGATAGCATTTCTTCATTGTCCCCAAGAATGAGTTTTTTCTAGTGAAGGGGGCTTGAAAGAGAATAGAAAACTCAATAGAAACCTAATATTAAAGATAGTGGAAACCTTACAATCTTAAAACTCACATTTTACTATTTATACTTGCTAGGAAATTGCATACCAAGCATTGGCTATACTTGAGTGGTGGGACTAATCTTAAATTGATGAGTAGTTATTAAGGGTGCATCCATGGAGCTCGATAAAAAAATTGCATTTTCAATTTGAGAATCATAGAATAAAGTACTTTTAATAGCTTGGAGTTATACAAAATACTATGTTTGAATTTGAAAATGTATTATGGCCAAATTACACTGAGTATTGCATTTCTAATTTAAGAATTATAGCACAAAGTACTTTTAATCTTTGAGTTATACAAAATACTTTGTTTAAATTTGAAAATGCATTATGGACAATAGTGATTATTGTGATTTGAAATTTTAAACTATATAATTGTTAAACTATAGCACGAGGTATTGTGATTGAAATTTCAAGAATATGTGAAATATTTTGAAATTGATTTTTTAAGTCTATAATGGAAGGTTTTTTATTTCAAATTTGTAATGGAGTTATAATTTTTTGTATTTATAACAATTATTGCATTAATTTAAAAGGTCACAAAGAATTATAACAAAGTGTTTATTGCTCACTCTGAATTAAAATAATGAAGGTCTCCATATTTTAGATTCTTAATATTTCCAAAGGGGGTTATTGAAATAATATTTTGATATAAAAGACATTGTAATTTTAGATGTTTCTGAAATAAAAATTTAAAGAATATAATATTTATATTGCAAAATTGTATGAGTTATAAGGTTTTTTGGAAGTTACAAGGAGTTTAGGCTCTGCAAGTTTAGTATATTGAGAGTAATTTGTAATTTGAGTCAAACATTTCTACAATTTTGAATTTGGGAGTTTAAAGTGCTTAGAGTGTTATAAGCGAATACTTAATAAAAAATACAATTTTTTATATTGTATCTTAAACATCCTAGAAATTGAATAAGGGATTTGTAGAGTATTTGTGTGTGTGCTTTGTCTATTGGTGCATAGTGGAATTTGGCCTTATGGTTATTTGTGCATGGTATTACTTTTTTTTTGGAAACAAACTCTCTTGCATATAATGAATTGAGCATGTGAACATGATTCCATAAAGAGGACAAGTACACGAATAAAAGAATGAATACAATCAATCTACAAGACAAGCAAATGAAAACAACTATTTGAACTTCACGGAAATTTTGGTCTCAAATTTGATGCATCTTGCATTATAAGGTCATCTGCAATATTTCTTTGGTGAAGTCTTTGAATGTCCTTTGTGTCTTATAATTAGAGTCAGATGATATGTCCTGACATTAAATAGTGGGATTCAAGGTATCTATTTGTGTCCCATTGTTTTGGATACTAAAATCAATTCGTTAGATCAAGATGGCAATGAACATTAAAGACTTGATCAGTATTTCACACATTTTAATTGAAATTGCACATGGAACAACTATTCAAATAAGCAAACATTGACTAAATGATGTCACCACTTGTATACAAGTTATTGCGTCGAGAGGCGCTCTACAGCCCAGTATGGGGGAGATCTTGTAATGTTATGTTGTAACGTTTGTTGATATTAAGTCGGCCAAAAATAATATTGCGGCCAAGAATAATAGTGCCAAGTATGAGGGAGATCTTGTAACGTTTCTAACAAATGAATAATATGTCGACCATGTATTTTCGTTTGAAAGCTAATATATATAAGGAACAAAAAATATATAAAAATCAAAATCTACTACAAAGATAAGAAAACGAGTGAAAAGGAAAGAAAAATTTGTGGCAAGAAAACCACCGAAGAGGGAATCTGCTAACAGGTAAATTTAGCACTTTAACATTATTTATCTCTAGCTACAGGATTAGGAGCTCCTCACCAACAATCACCTCTGATTTTGTAGACCGTTGTCAATAATAATTAGAGAAACTTTGTTTAAATATATATTACAGAGTTGAAATACGAGAATAATTAGTTGATGTTGTCATGGCGGAGTTCGATGAATCGAATCAAGGGAATTCAGAGGAATTACCATGGATTTCGGACGAGTTTCGTAAGAAGTCTATGCCCTTGTTTCATGTTGATCTTGATATCCCTTATTTGCCGTCCTCTGATTTAGATCAAAGAAATGTTGGCAATAAATCTGGTTCTGACAGTCAAAGCAATGATGGGAATAAATCTGTTTCTGAAAGTCAAAATGTGTTTGTGGAGGTTGATGAATCTCAAGAAGTTAGAAAGAATAAATGTAGATATGAAGAGATACAGATTGATGAATCTTACAAAAATTGAGAGAAATGACAGAATAAAAATGCAGACACTGCTTATTGCAATGATCTGCTGGAAGAAAATACATATGAACAAGAACAAGAACATAATGAACAAACCTACAGAATGATGATGAGTATCCTGTAGATGAAATCAATCAAGATAACGAAGATGGATAGAGTGATAGTGAGCAGTATCTAGCAGAAGATGATGAAAATTTGTTTTCTACTCAGGAAAAGCATTTATACAGGATTCTTTAATAAAATGATCTTCTGTCATATGGGTAGTGGTGGAGATGTTAGCATCAGAAGACCATCTAGTCCATTCATGGTGGAAAACAATCAGGTAATGAAAAATTTTCAGAGTTTTCTGTGAGATATTCCAGGCAAAAAAGATGATGTTCTATATTTCTGATTAAGGTAAACGAAAGTTAGCACTTAGAACCCTACTATTTCTTCCCGTTCAATAAACCTCAATATCTTCTGTAATAACCCTTGAATTGAAATGCATAAATGATCCTAATGAGATCACAATTTCTCTATCAAATGAGGATATTCGAGAACTTAGTACTATCGAAAAACTCTTCTGGGCATGAACACAAATTATGGACTCCTACCTTTAGTCTGGCAATTAATCTTCAGACTTCATCTAGAGTAGCTTTAAGATTTAAAGTTAGAGTTTTATAGTTAAAAAGATAAAAACAAATTTTAAATTTTACTAACCAATATCTACTAATCTCCATTAATTTTTTTTAAATGCTTAGGTGAATCCACTCTATATAATTAAATTTTCATAAATTCCACCTTCTGGTATCAATTGCAACTTGCCTACTTTGTCTTCATAGTTGTTGTCTGAGGCTATTTCCCGATGAAATCCAACAGTGAGTTCACCAAGGTTCTGCATACATGATAAGCCTCAACATGCATGAGCTCAGTGACTGGAGAGATGCAACAATTTTGCAAATTTTAGAGGAAGCACTTGACAAAGAAATGAATGAAAGAAGTTGATTTTAATATAATTCCTCTGTTATATACCTTTACTGTAAAGTTCAGTATTACAATTGCTGATTATTTATGTTTTAATTATCAGTTATTCATATTAGTTCAAAATTCAAAATAAACAAGTATTAAAAAAAGAATATAAAAAATAACTAGTAGCTAACTAATGAATGGATAACTCGTAGCAATGTAGGGATAACTCATAGTTGATGAACGGATGACCAACAATTCATGGCAAAAAACTAGAAGAATGTGAGATAAAAAAATAAAAAGAATATAATAATTGATACTTGATAAATGGAAAAATAAGAAGAATGTCGATGATAACATGTCACATAGGCATGGATAACTCGCACTTGAACCGTTTAACTAGAAGATTACGAGGAATACAAAAATTGTTTCAATTCCATAACTATCTCTCAACCATTTGATCCCTATGGATGTGATCCAACCACAAACTATGTTGGTGTGCTAGTTATTTGAGATTTGGGGTGGACTATGGCCTATGCCTTTTCATACACTAACCATTTTGAGATTTCTGGTTGACTAAGGCCTACGCTCTTTCATTGCGGGCTCTACAGCCAAGTATGAGGGAGATCTTGTATATATATTAAATATAAAACCATTAAAAACAATTAAAAAAAACTAACCACAAATGCATCTTTTCAAAAAAACTTTGTAAACCATGTCAACAATAAACTAAAGCAAGAAGAATAGAACATCAACAACATAAATTTCATGGAAAATATACACTCATTACTGCAAGTGAGTGGCATATCAAAACCTACCATATTTAGAACCTTTAGAAAAATTGACTCCATGTAAATTTCCATTGGCTCTTGAAGATCATGAAAAAACTCCAACTCAGTTAAAAAAAATAAAATAATTTCTATGCAATTTTCGATCCATTGGAAATATTATGATCATGTTATGCTCCTTTGAACAACTTATAAACATCATATATTTTTTTACAAATAGGGGAACAACTAATCCTTAAAACTCTTCATTAATTTCTTGGGTATAATTTTTTTAGTAGCATCCAAAATAACAATATTATCATAAGAATGAAGAATATGCAACACAATTTCATTAATACCAAGAGGAGACACATCATGCTTAATAAAACCTTCATTCTATTGAACTATCTATTTAGATTCTATTTCAAGAATGCCAAATGTGAATGCACTGATTTCTTGAAACTCGTGTTCAACTATTGACGCGAAAGAAATATTTGTGAACTAATATGATACCTCATCATATTCTAATGAATAATATGCATAACTATCATAAACATGTTGGTTTCTGCAAATTTTTGTGCAAGTTGGAATAGAAATATGCTCCTTTAAATATTTTTCATGCTCATCATATATGGCTTAACCGTCATTAACAATGATATGATTGTTTTCTTGACACTGCTAATAAGAATCTTCAATAAAAGAAAATTCCTCTAGATTCCCAAGTAATTTATCATCACCAACATCATTATACTCATCATAGATAGGCGGATCATAAAAACCTTTTTTTCTTGTCAAGAATGATGATCATAATTAAAAACAAGTTGCTAGTTTTCTTGAAATGATTCTTCAATAACATGAACTTCATTATAATTTGGGGAAACTAATTCACAATTAGTTTGATGGTGCTCATCTATACACAAAATTCTTTAAAATAATTCAAAGTAGTAGCATGAGGATGTACCATCTCTACTTCTTCAATTGCTGATTATATGTGGTCTTTAATAAACACTAAGTTCTCATAAGAACCTAGATCAATATGACCTTGATCATATGAATAACTAAAATCATTTTCTGAATAATTGCTACATATATCAACATTAATAGCTTGGATAAGTTCTTCATTAGTAAATTCATCTTCCTCATTGTTATAAGAACACTCTTCTCTATGCTGAAAACCTGAATGAAATTCATCACAACAATTTTCAAATAAAAGGTCAGTTGGAAAATTTTGTTTACAGTGATTATGAAAATGTAATCAAATTATTTCAATGATAAAACTATAGAAAAAGGTATAGATATGTACCATTGTCAGAAGTTTATGTCAAGGGAATACATAAGGAATTCTTCATTAACACATCTTCATGGATAATACGAAACTGATACATAAGTTCATGAAACATAAAAAATTCTTTGTAGGGTTGTGATGTTTATCATCTCTTAATATTGGAATGAAAATTTCCCACTCATCCATAATAGAAACATCATTTGGAAAAACATGGACAACAAAAAAATTTATAAGGGAAAACCTTGCAGCTACTATAGCATTCATTCGAGAATTAGACGACATTGACATTGTGAACTAGTGAATTTTCCAGTGGATTCTTTGGCCATGGAGCCTCTAGGTGAAATATCTCCAGTCAAATTTGTATATGAATATCACCATCAAATTCATATCTAATCATGGTCATTCTCCCAGGAGAAATCTTCAATTTCATCCCTAGAAATGACTCCAAAAGATGTTAGCAATAAAAGTTGTCATTTGACTACTTGAAGGGAAAGTTTAGCACACCTTTAGCTTGGGATACCATTAGTGTGAGAGTTGTTTAGTTTTGAAAGGTAGGTCAATGCCACAAGGTAGTAAAATATATTAGATTTAAAGCTTAATGGTATCTAACAAAAAATGTAAGTCTCACATTTCCTTGGCATCTTACTCGGAGATCAAACAAAATATAAAACATAGAAAAGAAGAAGGAATTTGAATGCAAAGTAAAGTTAGCTTAACATTCACAAGAAGATATTTTGAACTTTAAACATTGTTTAGAAGATATAAATCTTTCACTTAAAGCAACTTGCAAACTTACGCAATAGAAATGGAATCATAAATGTTATTAGATTTGAATTATGAAGGATCATTAATGCACTACAATAACTTATTTGCATTTAAATAAAATAAATACGAACATAGGAGAAGACATACACAATCTAACCAATGTGCAAATGACTATTGAACATGAAAATTCATTGTTGTATTGGATTCTAGAGAAGATATACACATAGGAATATTGCTCCTTATGACCCCTACATCTCTCTAAGAGGAAGAGATTCCAGTCCCTTCTACATTCAAATTATCCAATTTATAAAAATTAAAAGACTCAAGATGTTACAAGCTTTGTGGAATAAACTTTTGATAATAAACTAAAGATAGAAATCATCAATGATTTCTTGGAGGAAATTAAGGATAGTTCAAGTAAAATTCTTTGAAATCCATGATCTCGAGACATTTAGAAGATGACTTGGTGTTTAAAAAATGATCGCAATATTTTTTTGCTAAATCTCGTCTTGTATGGACCCTAATTTCTCCTAGACCATTGCAAAATTTTTAAAATTTCCCTCAATTAAGATAAACCACCACACTCCCAAAGGGGTTTTTAACAATTTTGGAAGATTCCTTATGGTTTAGTTGGAATTCAATTCCAAAATATAAGAACTAGAAAATGACGAGAATAATCAACGTGTATTTTACTGCTTCTGTATAAACCACCTCTCAGCTTCTATAGACAAAAGATAAATGTGGGCTATTGATTCTTGAGATACTCTGATAATTAATCCACTAAGCATGGCCTGGTAACAATCAAATATTTTGAAAAAGCTATGTTTATTACTTGTTATATCCTTGAAGACATTGAAAGAACCTATAGCAACAAAGATCCTAAATTTTTTGTTTGCATTCAAGATTGTAACATCCCCTTTACCCAATATCACTATCAAGAAGGAACATTACATAGATTCAAGGCCTCCAATTTCACCCCAACCCCCATATTACGAATTCATACAGACAAAATACGTGTGCAGAAAATAAGTAACCATACATAGTGGAAAATAAATCGTCCCATAAACAATGAACATGCATATGCAAGCATAAACATTATTTATATAATTTAAAATCATTTCACATTCAAATAAATAAGAATAATTATATTTAAACAACCCAGATCCAAAAAACTAGTTGTGTAAGAGCGATTTTCCACCAACCATAGGAACTCTGCTAACCTATATTCTTTAACATTCAGAGGCCACCCAAAAGCTGGGCTACGAGGCCACCAGGATGAAGGAAACACCTACAAGATTCTCTCTCTTGTCTCGAAACATGATATATTCTCTATGCGTAGCCAAAATCTCATTTAGATCTCTACATGGCTCTCACTCAACTCTCATACCTTGGCTTCCATAATACCTTCCCCACACAACACCTTACTTGGATCATGAATCCCCTTCACTGATCAACAGTTCTCTTTGGATATCCATCTTGTTGAGTGCTCCTTCTTTGTGCAAAAATGAAGACTAACCTAATAAGGCTGCTAAAGAACCACCTATAGCCTCAATTCATGGATTCTTAAGCATCCACCAGTAGGAGAAAACAACGAGAAAGGCTCCCTAACTTGCCCAACCTCTCGGCTCACCTACAACCATCGATTTTCCCTTCCAAATTTGCATCTATGTCCCTAAGTTCAATTTTTTGGGGTTATGCAAGTCATGAACAACAATACAGAGCTTTGAGTAGTGTATATCTTCTTGAGAGTGTGTGTGAACAAGGATTGACTCCAATAGGTATGAGAAAATGGTGACAAGACAATTACCATAACTTGTGACAGTAGAAGGAAGGACTCCTAGAAGCTACAGACTGACTTCTAACAGCTGAAAAAACTATCAAAAAAGCGTAGTCAGTCCCATACTTCAATAACAACATGAGATGAATTTTTCCACCAACCCAACACTTGCATTCAATGATTGTAAAATAGTAAAAAAAATGAGATAATTGGCTTATTCAAGGTAGACGACATAATTTTGGGTGATTTCTAGTGTTGACACATGGAAGCAAGGATTTGGTCTCCCATGGCCCCTCTTTTCTCTTCCCCTCTGGTGGAATCATAGCCTCTTTGGTGCGATTTACAAATCCATTCTTGGACCATTTTATTATTTATGCACATAATATTTGCATCCATTTCCAATTGGCATGATAAGCCAAACACAAATTCAAAATAAAATATTTACATCATACATGCATATCCATTCACTAGCTGAGCCTTGCCATTGGGCTTCGCACTAGGAAGCCATAGTAACATATTTATATCATTTACATAATTTTGTTCAAATTCATAGAAGGAAAAACTAGGGGTATTAGAAGGATAAACATCGAGTATCATGCCATAAGCTAATAATGCACTAGATTTCTACCTTTATGGGGTGCCATAACTGAGTATACAATATGGTAGCTGAAGAATGAAATCTCAATCAGGTGTTTCAAAACATAAAATGGATGTGGAGATTAAATTGCATTTTTGAAATAAAATTTTTCCTTTTTTCATAAAAGAAATATAAATCATTCGATGAATTGTATATGAATCATTTCACGTTCCTAATCAACTGGGTCATTGATTGTGATAAGAGACACTCGTCCATTAAATTAATGGGATTCTGCAGTGCTTCCATACTAATAGAATTGAACCTTTGTTGTATAATTGAGTTTGATTCTTTAGCATTGAATTATTACCACAATAACCTTTTTCTACAGAATTGTAGCTCATTTTGTAGCATGTTGAAGAGTGAGAATATCATTATACAGCACCTTTATATTCAACATTTCTAATTTTCATTGTAGAATGCAAACTTCTGCCAAGATGAATGAATAAGAGTGCCCTCTAACAAAAATTCCTAATTTTTTTGGATTAAGAACATAGAAATTTTAGGTATAAATTTTGAGTGCTAACACATACTATCTTTGAGTGGAATCTATAGACTCCATTTCCAATTGAAAATAATAGATAAAGTGGGCCTCGTTCATGCCTTGAATAATCAAATCCTAAATCAAAAGATTCATGTCCATCTACAAAAGAAACCTAGTTGATCAAGCATCCATGTAACTATGTATGAATCCATTGATAGGGCCTTTATAATAACATGGATTCCAAAGTATGATGCCACATACTTTACCATCCAATATTTATTCTTTTTTTTTATCTTAATTTTTGGTCCCTTCCAACACCTTTGTGCAAGGTGGTTTTTTTTCCCACATATATTCAATGGTTAAATATCAACACATTGTAATTCACGACGTCCAACTTGGTGACAATGTTGGCACTATTTAGGTACACCATCCAAATTATCATTATCAATTTCATTTCCATCATCCTTTTCCTCATGTTACTCATCTTGATCATCAAGTTTAGGTACTTTCATCTAACTTGTTATCAATAATATGCCTTTTTAAATCATCATCAAGAAATCCAATACTCACAAATTTCACAAGTTTGGACTAATTAGGAATGTGAAGAAAGTCAAACTTGGTCTTGTCATATCTTAGGAAAAATTTGTTCCTCTTGAATTGCAACTCTTCCTAAAGCATTATAGAATTACCTTCATTTTCAAACTTATCCTTAGCTGCCTTAGTCTATTTATCCATGGTATTTTCTATCATCTTAGTGTTTTCATCCTATTCATTATTTATCTCCATAATGCCTTCATCAAATTCCTATGACTAATTCATAGCTAGATGGTGCTCAATATCCTCTTGTTCACTTTCCAAAAATGTTAATCGAAATAATGGATTACGGTGAAGAAGTATGGTTTTATAATCTTGTCGAAAAAATGCAATTCATTATTTATCAAGTTATTATGACTTTTGAGAATATCAATACTTTCATGCATAACTTATAGACAATATTGGTCACATCATTGAGTGAATGTTTTCTTATTTGAATTGTTGTTCCATGTGCAATGTTGATTAAAGTGTGCATAATATTAAGCAAATATTTGATGTCCACTCACATCCTGATTTAAATAATTGATTTACATATCCAAAACAATGTGTCACAAATAAATACCTTTGATCCCCCTATTCAATGTCAAGCCAGATCAAATGACTCTAATTACAAGCCACAAAAAACATTCAAATACTTTACCAAGAAATTTTGTAGATGACCGTATTGTGCAATATGCGTCAAATTTGTGACCAAATTTTCCGTGAGGTTCAAATCGTGGCTTTCCTTTGCTTGCCTTCTTAGATTGATAATATTATTTCTTTTATTCTTGTATTTGTGTTTTTATAGAATAGTGTTGATGTGCTTGATTCATTATATGTTAGATAGTTTCTCTCTAGAAAATAAAAATACCACCGTGCACCAATATACACAAGGTCAAATTCCACCATGAACCAATAGACGAGGCACACAGACAAAGATTCTACGACCCTCTTATTAAATTTTTTGCCGGATTTAGGACACAATATAAAAAAATGTATTTTTTGAAGTATGTTCTAATAACATTCAAAGGACTTTAAAGTCCCAAACTCCAAACTTGAAAACATTATTATAATTAAAATTACGAATTACTCTCAATATAATAACTTGCACAAAATAAAACCATTGTGACTTCCAAACCACCTTACAACTCCCTATAATTTTGTAATGTTCAGAGATTAAATCTTTATGAATTTTGGTTTAAAGAACATCTAAAATTACAATGCGTTTTATATCATGAGGTAACTCGATAACCCCCTTCTAATCATGGATCACTAAGAATCTAGAAAATGGAGAACTTTAATATTTTAATTCACTCCGACCAATAAAAAAAATATTATAATCACTTATAACCTCTTAAATTAATGTTATAAATGTTATAAAGTACAAAAAATTATAACTCCATTACAAATAATCATTTTGAATACAAAATTCCATTATATAGACTTATATATAAATTTCGAAAATATTTCATATATTTTTCAAATTTCAATCACAATACTCCCTATAGTTTAACCATAATACTTTTCCAAATTTAAAGAAAAGTATTTCGTATAACTCCATGATCTTAAAAGTAATTTGTTTTGTAACTCTCAAATTGAAAAACCACTAATTTCATCTAAGCTTCCATTGTTTTACCAAAAAATTAGAATTATACCACTACACACAAAGGAAGAAGTAGTCGAAGATAGACAAATCAATATGTATTTAGAAATTAAATATATCTATAGTACAATATCCAATAACCACCTTTAGCGCTCCACAAAACTAACCCAAGATAACAATAAAATGGTTTTATACCACTACACACCAAAGGAAGAAGTAGTCGAAGATAGACAAATCAATATGTATTTAAAAATTAAATATATCTATAGTACAATATCCAATAACCACCTTTAACACTCCACAAAACTAACCCAAGATAACAATAAGGTGGTTTAAGAATTAATGACTAGCCAAATTGCTAACCATGGAAAATAGGCGATGATGTCACTTAAATCTATTTGGAGTACTTAATAGGAAAGTAAGATTATGAAAACTTAAAAATCATGTTTCTCAAATATTGTGGAGTTGAAACATATGGGCATAGAATAAGTAAAACATTTTCCAATGAAATTCCAAAGAATATTTGTTTGAGGGGATTGTGATGTCACTTGAAATGAGGAAAAAATACTCATTAGGTAGGTTGTGCCTATTAAAATCCCCATATTTGAGAAGTAATTTCGTCCTTGAACTTTGGATAAAATTGGGATTCTTTAGGGTTTACATGATATGGTTGAGGGAAAATCTCTCCAACTTAGATGTGCATCCTTGTGACTTTTTATGATTCTTTGGGCATAATTGGTGATGATCTTCTAATCATATGTATGCAAAACTAGAAATGGACCATATGGGTCACGAAGTGGATATCGGGTTGATCAAGCTTACTCCTAAAAGGAACAAAATAGAAACACTATAAGAACAAAATAGAACAAAATAGAAACACTAAGTAATGTCCCTCTGTTACCTTGACGCCAAAGTGTGCGGAAAGTGGTAAAGGTTTGTTTTTTTTTTCTTTTGTTCCTTTATTACTATAAAAGGATTCAACCTGTTAGTGCAAACTCTATAAGAATTTTCATATCTATTATGTCAACGACCATGAGCATTGTAAAACAATTATTCGTCAATCTTCTTTAATGTAAACTCCAACATTATTTACCCTTACGAGCATTACATCAACATAGTGACCCGAAATGAACTTAGTATGCATACAATGAAACATCATGATAAAAAAATAACGTTCTTTGACCCTTTTCCTTTTTGGTAATGCAATCCATTTTCCCAGCAGGTTCATATGTACATAAATAACATTAAGGAAACAAAATACATTTAAACATAAGTGCACAGGGGGCAATAAGACATCATGAGACGAGACACAAAAGAGACACGGACGTACGTGGTTCACCTCGTCCACGAGGCTACGTCCACCCAACCTTTTTATATTGCATTATTCATTCAAAATGAGCCGCATGCGCAACCTTCTTGTTGCCATACATTTGCCATACATTTTAGTAATTCTCAAAGGCAAACACATCTTGTTCTGCCAATAGGAATAATTTATACATGACTGTAATGCACAGTTTCGCTATACCTATGAAATCTTCTCTTCACATAGGAAAATTTATATCTTGGTCAGTCACTTCTGCAAATAGTCCGCCTTAAGAACAAGACATGGTTCTATGATATACAACAACACAAAAAATCAGAACTTAACTATGCTTTCCTTTTAACACACAAATATCAGTCCGTTGGCCAGTCACATGGGAAAACAAGTAAACTTAGTAAGGAAATCCTTACACAATTTGTGACCGATGTGTACAGGGTTTACATTGATAAGGTTACACATTCAGTTTGAACACTTAAAAACAGTAACATGAACCCTCAAACTAATTAATCGTGACAGAATATGAGGTTCAGCTTTCACGAGACGGGAATCGGCATCACAGCCAAATAAAATATAATAAGGTTTCCTGGAAGCAATCAATTTGTGCCACTTTATAGGGGCCGGAACTACATAGCCCTTCTCTACAGCACACCTTAGAAAACAATACAAAAAATAGTAGAAGAGAGCTTCTAGGCTATTATAATTTTTCCGATCATGTCGAAATGATTAGGTGAAATAGCTATTCCCAGAAATAAGCTAGATCAAACAACACTATCAGACCTGTCATTAGTCCCAAAGGAAAACTCATTACCTCTCTGCGGACAAACTCTTGGTTCGAGCGTTTACTAAAACAAAAGAGAAAACCGGCCTGCTTAAAGCTTGGATAAAGAAAGAATAAGGAAATCTTAATTCCGAAACCTCAAGCGATTCTCAATTTTCCCACTAAGCCTGGCTCATCATTTGGTTTAAAAGGAAAACAGGAGAGGAACCCAAAAACAAGTTGGTAAGGGCTTTGATGTTTTAAATGCCTTGCTGGCATTAACCGTGATGGGTGCGACGTCATACTCTAGGTTTTTGTGACCTTATTCTTCCAATGGTTTTATCACCATGCGCGCCATGCAACAGATGCATTTCACCGAAAATGAAATGTAACTATCAACTGCGATAAAATTCAATACTAATACAGCGATAACATTATACAATATTAGCACAGTGATACTAGTATAGCTAAAGCATGAAGTATCTATCAGATGCGATTTTATTCAATGCTAGTACGTTACGAAATACCATTCCAAATTGGAGACCTGCAACATAATATTGTCATGAGGATGCCTTTCCTTCCAAGGCAAGGGGGCATACGCTAGAAACAGTCTTTTATAAAGCTGTAATGCTTGGTACGCATACCAGCTAGTATATTAAATATCTGGAGTAAGGTATTTAATTTGAAAAACATAAATCTGCCAGTGTCCTTATTTTTTTTCTTTCCAAGCTTAATCATCACTGCAGCCCCAAAAATCAAACATTCACAGTGCAAGACGTGGCAGAAATAAAATGCTGCATCGTTAGACCATTCATCAAAAGACCCTACACAGCGAAATTCCTTTACCATTCACGTAATTTACAAGCAGTTTCACTGCGCATCCTCTATTCAAACCAATACTATGGATACCCAGAGGTTAAATCTAGATTTTTGGAAACAAACAGTACCTAACAATATCCGATCGCGTCGACATCCTTATACATCGAAACCATCCTTCGGAGAGCACAAACGTTAGATCTAAGGAAGTAAAAATAAAACAGTTCCTTGTTCAAAAGTCTAACTATTTTGATGCCAACATGCTACCACATATTCATTGGGAATAACACTTACTAGATTGCGGCCGGATCATACCTGTCACGCAGGTCACGGGAAAGTTATACCCACTAACACAAATTTGCAGTTGCTCGGACTTAGAAGGAACGCTTCCATCCCTCCATTATTCCATCGTGAAAATTCTCATGACCCACTCACTCATGGAAGAACGGAAATGATGAGGTCCGTCCCAAATCTGGAATCCTCCCAACATTCTCCCAGGAAACCCAGAAATTGCTCCCGGCGAATGTCCACTTCTCTCTCAAAACGCAGATCTCCTTCAAAAATCACAAGGATCACTTCTCCATTGGAAATAGCAGAGATCCAGTGGCGTAGAGAAGTAGAGAGCCTCTATTTCAGTAAATACAGAGCTCTTTTGAACCAGCAGAGTTCAAACAGCTCACCCTCCTCTACCCGTAGAGATTTACTTCTTCTAAATTTGAAAATCGCTCCTTCTAAGAAGCGCAAGGGATTTTCCCCCTTTCTCTCTACTGTTCAGAAGGAACTTCTCGCCTCAGGCGCAGAGATCCTTTTTTTTCCTCTCAAGCGCCCTTTTTTTCCCCCCCCTACAAAACTCCCCATGAGAAGATTTTAACTCCCATCCCGCCCTAACGCCTCCGTAATTAGTGCCTTCTGATTCCTGGAAGGCTGCCACCATGGGCGTTCAGTCAGGCAAGCAATTAACGCCTCCCTCACTTTGGCAACCAAACAATTAGGGCATTCAAGACCAACCTATTTTAGCCATAACGTTTCCACAGACTTCAGCGCTAGTCCCGGCGTAACGCCTCCATAGTTAAATGTTATCACCTGAGATGAATTAAATTGGTGTTTGATCTTGTCCAAGATCTTATACCATACTTATTTGCTATCGTTGTTCCTAATCCACAATATATATATATATATCTTCCACTAGTACCTTTCTGTAGGAGGAATTTGTTCCATTTTAAGTGCTGCAATAATGTAAGTGTGCTGTATAAATCTATGTGCACGTGGTTTATGTTCTACATACATTATATATCACTAATATATGTCCTTAATGTGTATGTACTATTCCCCAATGTATATATGGCTCCACACATAGTACATGCATGTGTGTGAGATTCGTCTCATCATTGTGTGTAACACTATATGTTATTCATTTACTACCTACCGAGGAGATAGGTATATATGTCTTCAATGCATATATACTACTTTCCATCAATATATATACTTATAATGCTCTATTATTATGAGTATGTTCTCTCACATAATGTGGGCACGTAGGAGGTTTATGCATTACCAAGAAACATACAATACCAAATATATGTATGCTTCCAATCCTACATATATAATTCTTCAATATCATGTATATAGGGTTCCAAAATGTATGAGGTCTAGTTTCACCATATAATTTCCATGATTGTATGTGACCTTACATGTTCTACTCACATATATATATATATATATCCAATATATATATATATAATTTTCTTCCTTATTTTATATGTAATGTTCTCCATATAGGATATATATATATATATATATATATATTTATACAAGCACTTTATTTCACCCCGTGATGTACCATGAGTATAGGTAACATTTACACGGCCTGTAAATAATACATACCTCCAAGGTATAACTTCATCATACATATAACATTCTTCATTCATAAGAATATCTCAAGTGCCCTTGATTGACTTACAGTGGGGAGGTTAAGAGGGGAGTAACCTCATAGAGGTGAGGGTCTACTATTCTTATGAACGTATTTATGATTTATTTTTCTACTTTTACGAGTCGTAGTCATTGTCATGTCCACAAGGTGGTAGGGGGATCTTACAATTAGGTAGGTTGTGCCTATTAAAATCCCCATATTTGAGAAGTAATTTCGTCCTTGAACTTTGGATAAAATTGGGATTCTTTAGGGTTTACATGATATGGTTGAGGGAAAATCTCTCCAACTTAGATGTGCATCCTTGTGACTTTTTATGATTCTTTGGGCATAATTGGTGATGATCTTCTAATCATATGTATGCAAAACTAGAAATGGACCATATGGGCCACGAAGTGGATATCGGGTTGATCAAGCTTACTCCTAAAAGGAACAAAATAGAAACACTATAAGAGGTTAGCCCCCAATTAGATTGCTTGATATATCATATAATGTCCTAGAGCTAAATTCCTATCCAACAACATTTAACCGTTCAAAGGATTGTTCAGAATGGACGAATGGGTTTGATTAAGGGTCAATTCATGCTAAAAATGCTTATTAAACATGGAAAAACATTAAAACAGTAAGGGGACCATTGAAAATGATCTCTTCTTGATGATTTACTTTGATGAAGGTGCAACATGGTTGAAATAATTTCCATCCTTAATATGATCTTTTGGTCAAGGATTGGAAGTTTTTTTACTCAAGTAGTGGGTAGTCTCGAGTATTTTCTCAAATGCATCAACCAGAGTTTTTATTCATGGTATTTTTTCATAGGTGATTCCACTCCAAATATCCATCAAGAAATGATTGAAGCTTTAGCACCTTGATTACATGACAACTCTATTTCGAGATATGCATTTGGTTATCTTCTTGAAGCTACTCAAATGTAAGCAAAGGTTCAAGGCATTCTTCTTTCAAATGATGTACAATTACATAATTTTCCTTTTGTTTATCAATCTAATCTTAGCCCCAATCCCACTGAAAGCTCTATCGAATGAAAAATGCAGTATACATAGACATCTATGCTAAAGCATTCGATAATGGGTGATTAAGGAGAAGACACAGTTTGTTGATTAGGAAACTTTCCAAATTGATTTTTTTTTAAGTAGAAGAATATTGCACAAGGTCATTTTTTTAGATACTTGGATATTGTCTTTGGAATTGATACATCTCTAAAGGACTTGTGGTATTAGGTCTTGAACAAGTTTGGGAGAAGACTCCAAGATGGTTTCCCTTATACATACCAATTGCAAGAAGGATAACTATTGTATAATTTATTTGACAATCATTCATACAGAGAAGTAGACAATGACTAGAAGTCTTCAACGGTTCTCATGCGACATTTATAGTTTTCCAAGGAAGGTTGGCCCAATTCTCAATTTAATTGATATATGACACTAGGGAGAAATTTTGTTTTTAGCAATGGAATGGATTGTTAGGGTGATTAGTGCAATGGATCTTAACATATTATTGTACAACATTGCATTCAAAATGATACGCATCTACCGGATATAAACATAAATTAGGAATTTGTAATGTAGTTGGTAGTGGTGTTGCTTTAAAAAAAAATTTGATTCGCAAAGATTGATAGTTAATGAGAAAAGAACTACACTTAAAGTTTGGATTTCCCCAAAAGAGAATGGGATCTCAAGATACAATCTATCTTAATTTTGGACCTTTCGTTTAGATAGCGAACAAAGTGGTTTATTCCTTTGATGAACAAAAGAGAATAGCCTAGAAGGCTCTATGCATATTAGAAGAATTGTGCAATAAAGAAGGCAAAATTGGTCACTTTGGAAGTTTGAAAATCTTTTTCAAAAAGGCTACAAGCCACTTACAAACACACATGGGGAAAGACTTGGAAATAAAATATGAAAAGCTGGAACTGAATGTGGGGAAATTGGAAGTTGTTGCATTCATGGGTTCTTCTTCTTGCCATGACGAGACAACAAATTGATTCAAGTTCTCATAGGAAGTTTGTTTTTTGGTTTATCTATATAAGTTTAGTTGTGCACAACATGTATGTATAATTTTTTCTTTGTCTCTCTAAGTTGAACTATATGGGGACTAGAGGTAACAACCCAAACTCTATAAGAGCTGTAGTTTTTTTAATTTTGAATGCCGCTTCTGAAGGGCATCTATGCACTTTGTGGTACTGTTTCAGTGGTTACATATACTATTTCAAGGGAATCTATGTACTCCGTGGTACTATTTCAGTGGTTACACCACTGTTTTATATAAATATCAATCTAGCCATTTCTGTCTAAAAAAAATAAAATAATCACATCTTGGCTCAATAATGTATGATAAAATATAGAAACAAAATATAAAACAATTAAAAAATACACACACACAACAACATATAATTTTTGCAAGAACCAAAATGTTGTTGTAAACTATTTCAAAAATAAAGTAAAACAATAAAACATCCTAACAGTAAAACTTACAAATAACATATAAACCAATAATATAGTTTATTGTAACCCTGGTTTAAAAGCATCATAAGATTACCTATTCATTTTCATTTTCTAAAACAAATCAAGCAATATCATAGTATTTATAAAATTTTAATAATAACTAACCATAACATAACATAACATAACATAACAAAACAAAACAAAAAACTGTCACATGCATTAAAAAAAACTTCAAATACAGCACTCCATAAGAAAATAAAACAAAAAACTGTCACATGCATAAACAACTTCAAATACAACACTCCCACATTTATATTTATGTATGCATCTTTGAAATTAGAAACCTCAATTCTGTTCTTTCTCACGAAAACCTCAATTCTGGTCTTTCTTAAAAAGTTTATATCCCGCCTTTTTCTTCACTCGACGCGCCAATCCTGTCCGTTGGAACTGACATAAGCTTCGGCGCGCTTACTCTATCTGTTCAGTAGAGACGCGCGCGCGACATGGGCTTATGAATCTGAAATATTCAGACATTTTCTTCTGTTTGTATGTGACAGGGGAAGAAGTTGGACTGGATAAGATATGGATTTGGAACTACTTCTACAACGCTATGCTCTGCTCGACGCCGGAACCGACTGTGTTCTACTTACTCTGGAATGACCTTTGCTTGGAGTTTAATGCCCTGAATTTAAGAGTGATAGAGGAATAAGGGAGAATGAGCTATGCTGTGGGACCTGCCCTGTTCGAACAACCTTTTTCCCAATGGAGATCAGTGCTCTTTGTTAATAATGGTAGGTATTGCTCTAATTGACTTCTTTATATTCATTTAGATATCTCCACCATTTTGTATGTAACTGGAAAATACTCGCAGCTCATCCATTTTTTTTTGGAAGCCCTTCTCCCTTCACGAACAGTGAACAGCTGAAACAAAGCTTTCTCACCATCTCTAGGGCTGTGCAAACCCTTTATTGGAACATTTCCAAGGTAAATGTACAGCTGGGATGAAGCTTTTTCTCGAGTGCTGGGCAAACCCTTTGTTAAAACAAGTTTCCAAGGCAAATGGTACAGTTGGGATACAGCTTTTTCTCAAGTGTTGTACAAATCCTATTGAAACAATTTCTGTAATTGACTTCTTTGTATTCATTTAGACATCTTCATCATTTTGTATGTCATTGCAAAATTGTTTCATCGATTCCTTTTTTGAGTAACCTTTCTCCGGGCTTGACTATCCCTGTCTCGTTCACAATTGATACAATACCAAACTAGCTTGCTCTCTTGTCCATTTTGTGCTAAGTCTATGTCATATAATGATCGTTAAATTACGTTGATTCACATAGACAAACGGTACAGCTCGGATGAAGCTTTGTTTTATGTATCCTGGTAAAGTCAACCAACATTTTTAAGTATTGTATGGTAAAACATATACACTTTTCAAACTTAGAGATAATTCTGACAATTTTATGGTTATAGAAATCTTTTGAACATAATTTTGTTTTATATATACTCGTAAAGGTCAACCAACATTTTTAAGTATTGTATTGTGTCTAATTTTTATAGAAAGCATAGTTTCCTTAGATGTATAGTATGGTATCAAGTTTTTATAGGAAGCATAGTTTCTTTAGATGTACAGCTTTATTAAAAATTAAATCATATAAACATAAAAAGATATGACATGATAATAAAGTAAATAAATGAGTTTATAACTTCTTTACAAAGAAATTTGTATTTTAATAGATATTTATTAGATATATTTCATAAAACTATCATTTCAT
>LPNX010141439.1:40828-60691 GCA_001517045.1 Pseudotsuga menziesii
TTGAAGACCCAATCCTCCAAGAAGGATTTCGAAGATCTAGCATACAACCATTTGTATGCTCTAAGAGGTATTCACTTCATTATATTGTAAGACGGGTTCAATAGACTTAGAAAATGGCTTCAATAGCTTCTCCATGGTTTCCTTACCAAGTACAAGTAGAAGTGGACTTTAGTAATAAGAGTGTGGTCTTCATGACTCAACCATATCCAAGGGTTCCATGACCCCAAGTTGTTGTAAGTATTTTCCATATCATCATCAATGTCCATCAAGCAACAAGCAGAGGATTCAAGGATTTTGAAGGGCATCAAGGTCTTCATCAAGTGGAACCTATCGAGTTTGTGGGATTCATGACCCCATCTTTTGGCTTAAAAAATGTAGAATACCAAAAAATGTATTTTTATGAAGTATATTTTGATAATGTTCAAAGCACTTTAAAATCCCAAACTCCAAACTGAGAAAAAGCATTATAACTCAAATTACAAATTACTCTCAATATAATAACTTGCACAGAATAAACCCCTCATGACTTCCAAACTACCTTATAACTCCCTACAATTTTGTAATGCTCATAGATGGGGTCAAGGATCTCATGACAGTGAAATTTAATTTATGAACAGAACATATTTCTAAATTTTAGATTTTTCTATTAATTACTATTGACTGTTTGGCTGATTTAGAATCGTGTTAATCTAGGTGTGGTTGTCGAGGTTTTGGCAGCAAGTGGAAATTAATAGGGGATATGTGCTTCCACTTATAAGAGCCAAACAATATGTGGATGACCTCACGGTTGTGAAATATAATTTATGTAGGAAAACATAATTACAAATTCATATTTTGATTCGATTACCAGCACTACAACAAAAACTGGATTTAGCGTCGAATTTAGCGCTAGATTTCAGTGTAATTTTTTCCCAAATGTGCTGAACAATTCGGCGCTAAACCTGGCGCTATTGTACATTTTCGTAAAACGCCATCTATTGCATCTTTTTTCCATCCTTTTTAACATCTATTTTTGCGTCCATTTTTGCACCCAATTTTTTGCGTCCATTTTTGCGTCCATTTTTTAGCCCAATTTTTTGCATCTAATGTTACACCTTTATTTGCGCCCAATTTTTCAACTTCTATTGCATCTTTTTTTGCGTCATTTGTTACATCCTTGTTTGCACCCAGTTTCACGGTCATTTTTTCATCCAATGTTGTGTCTTATTTTGCTCCTAGTTTTTCATCGAGTCTTGCACTCAATTTTGCAACATGTTTTACATAAAATTATGTGTCCAATTCTACATGTAGGTTTGCATCCAATTTTAGGCCCAATATTGCGTCTAGTTTTGCATCAAAATTTACTTATAATGTTGCATCCCCATTTGCATCTGTTTTTGTATCCATGTTTGTGCCAAATGTTTCATCTTGTTTTATGTCATATGTTGCATCTAGGTTTGCACCTAGGTTTGCATCACGATTGATATCTTTTTTTGCATCTATGTTTGAGCCCAATTTTGCACCCACTGTTGTGCCTAGTTTTGCACCCATGTTTGTATCTAATATTGCATCTAGTTGTGTTTCCAATGTTGCATCCCATCGTGCATTCAATATTACGTCTAGTTTTACATCCAATGTTTTGTCCCATCTAAGATGTGTCTCGTTTTAAGTTTTTGTTTGCACCAAATGTTGCTTCCGGTTTTGCACCTGGTGTTACACCTAGTTTTATGTCCATCGATACACCATATTTTGTGCTCAATTTAAAGTCCAATTTTACATCTAGTTAGGAATCCACTTTTTCATCTATTGTTGCGTCTAGTTTTGGACATATTATTACATCTAGTTTTGAGTCATTAATTGTGTCTAGTGTTGAGTCTCTTTTTTTATCCAATTTTGTGTTTAGTGTGACATCCATTTTTGTGTCCACATTTGCATCTGACATAAGGTCAAATTTTCTGTCTACTTTTGTGTTTGGTGTGACGTCCACTTTTACATCATTTTTTGCATTTAGTATTGCATCTAATATTGCATCCATCTTGCACTACTGCATTTTTTACCTTTAGAAATACATTGCAATATCATTAGGGCATGGAGGAATTGAACCACCATTCTCCTGCTTGTAAAGAAGGTGCTCTTCCATTGAGCTAGAACCTTTTAAGAATCGGGAAGAGAAGCAATATTAACACATAGATTTCATCATTTGTAATTCTAATAAAAGACAATAATATCTAAAGACAAACATGCTTAAAATCCAATTTATTTTTTCAAACACATTAATAAGCAAAAAAATCTATCGTGCTCACGCAACAAAATATCCTAAACAATTACGCAATCTATTAAAGTGGTCTGCAAAAGGGTCTTAGAGAACAACATAATGTATCGATGCATAGCTAATAACCTAAACTTGATATGGGCAAAGAATAAGGGATGTTTTTAAGAAATAGTTGTAGAATCCAATTGAGGATGTGTGTGTTGCTACATAAATGGTGTTATTCATTTATGGTGTGATTTTGTTCAGTAGGGATGTTAAAAGAAGAACTCATGAATGGTTACTAAAAGAATACGCCTACTATGTGCATCATACATGATATATTGAATATTTTAACAATGAACACCAACAAAGACAATTTATATTACCAAAAAAATTATTAGCCAAGGGCACATGCTATTGTGCACATGTGACTACAGTATGATATGCAAGTACATGAAGGTATTTGTGTGCATAAATAGAGATATATTCATACAAATTCAAATATATATCCATATTCCATGAAAGAAAAATAATACAACAAAGCATATCGAAGAATTAAAGATAAGTGTAATAGTAATGGGATAAGCTATTCAATGCCAGCGACCATGATATATCAGCGATATAAATTTACATGAAAATCATCTAATACATCGATGACTTTCCAAAGTATTACAATGGTTAAACCATCCCACTTGTACTTAGCTGCTAAGCGATACTTGGATCCCACAATAGCTTCAATTAACCCATACTTCGCAACTTGAAAGCCTCAGCAACAGGATCTTCACACTCAATGCCAAAGCCTCAGCAATAGGCTCTTCATACTCAATGGCCCACTTAGTTAAGTTCACTCCTACAAAATCCAATAAAAAAATCTCAGTAGAAAAATAATGAACTCTAAAGTAGAAAAACAATGAAGCAAATTATTTATAATATTCAATTGCTAATAACAATAACCATGTTCATGTGCAAAATAGAAAAATCTAATCTAACAAAATTTAAATTAAGAATTCAAAACATTCATGATTCGAAACACATTAATACAGGAGAAGAAACAATACATAAAAGATAGACCACTGCCTTGGGTAAGCACATGAATTTTCCTAAAACCATGGTTTCATTATTTAACCCATCTACATGAGATTACCAAATCTTTCCTTGCATTTAAGGGAAGAGTAGTTAATGAAAGAAATCAAATATTGTTGGGTATATTTCTCTTTTTGACAAAGAAATAAGTTTTCCATTGATAGACTTGGCTAAGTTGGGCCTAATTTTTAGAGCCATATTAATCCACATGTTGGTGCACTCTTTGGGTCCATAATAACTAGGCTCATAGTAAGGAATCAATCCCACTATTCATCATCAACTTGGCTCAAATTGAGAGAATTACGAAATAAAACTTTTTCATCTCAATAAGTTTCACATCCAAGCGGTCACCAAGTTTTATAATATGTTTTAAGTCAGAGTGAGTCAATATTTTATGTTATAGACACACAATAAACATAAATGGAGACCCTCAGATACCACATCTAATCATATATATACAAAGAGTTGATCTCATATTACACTTCCCACTTGCATGAATAATTTGGAATTTAGGGGAAAGGAAAATATATACAAAATATTGGAAAGAATATGTGTTCAGATTGGATTTACATCCTCACCTCAATCTACAAATTTTGTGCTCAATTCACTAATATGCAAGAGCCCCTCCACACATTATTCAAATTCATATCATAAACAATACCCCTAACATTTGGAATAAAAATTACAAATCATTTCACTTTTAGTTTCCAGGTCCCGTAGACTAGCCATTACATTATTTTATACTTATATAGCCATACTGATATGGAATATTTATGTTTTAAAAGAAAATAAGGTGTCTTCCTAAAAATACTCAAGACATGCATTATTATATATTTCAAAGAAAAAATATATTGAACACCGAAGGTGATAACATGAAGTAGGAAGCTTTGTTGCTACTCCATGCAACTCCTCCAATCCTATGAAAAATCCAAATGGCTTGGTGTTCAATAGATGGGATTTTGTTGTTGAACAGAAAAGGAGGAACCCCCCTATAGTTCATAGAGTAGAAAAAGTTTTAGTGAAAACCTATTTAATGTGTGGTGCACAGTAGCGAATAGATGAGGTTGTCCAGTTGACCAGATAATTGGAATAGTAAATAGGGTGGTCCATATCCTAACACACTATGTGTTGTGCCACAGACTTTAGTTGTTTGAGTTTGATATATTCTCTTTAGTTCTTTTGTGATATGGTGTGAATGGGTGGATTGTTCTTATGTAAGTTGGTGAATAAATGAGGTTGGCAGCTGGTAATGGAAGGCGGGAAGCACATAGAGTGGTCCAAATCCTAACAAACCACATGCTTTGCCTCAGACTTTAGTTATTTCCAAGTTTGATATCTCCCTATTTAGCTCCCTTTTATTATGGAAACAAGGGATGGAGTGTTCTTAGCTGATGCTTATGCCTGGGCCCTGAAGATTGTATTACTCCTTACAACATCAATGTGGATTACTATTTTGGATGAACTTAATAATGATCATCTTAGGAAGTTTTTTTATTGAAGGTCATCGATGCCAACGAATTACACTCAAACGTTTATAGAAGATGGATGTCTTGTTACAAATATTTTTCCCCTTTAGTCACTTGGGGTTTTGATACATACCCCATGGTTCATCTCAATTTACACTTCATTTCATTTTTTACAAATTTTTTTTACACAGATCTATCATTAATATTTTTAAAATAGATAATAATTCATGAGAACGTCTTTATAAGTAATGTAACATGCAAATCAGGTTTTCATTCTTCCTATGCCAAAAGTCTAAAATACCTTCTGTATGTTCCTTCTTATATGTTTGATAATTCTTACTCTTACATAAATAATAAGAAAGCAACCACAAATTTCTTCCTACCAATTACCCTACTTTAGACGACGAATGAGATCATATGTACATTTTTTTAGCATTCTTTATATTATAAATTTATAATATTTTAGCAAAAAAATCACATTTTTCATTTGCCATTGAGTTACATGTCTGTAGTTCCCAAGGTATTCATATTTTGGTGACTGTACACAATATCGCAATGTTATGCTTAGACTTGACAAGGTTTATATATTTATGCCATGTGAATTCAGAATCCCCAATAAAAAAAGTTTTAATTAAGGATATTTATAATTTGTTCTTTTATTAAATATTGAAAGGAATTTCAACTTTTTCCAATACAAAACCAATTCCATACCACACTGAAAGCATGGCATGGAACTGGTTTTGTATTCAAAAAATTGAAGAGAGAGAGAGAGAGTTGTCAATGATCTGTGTCCATCTTATTGATGGTGCTTTTGACAGATTAACTAATATAAAAGAAGTTCCAAGTAAAATAAATTTCAAATGATATATGTTGTTAAAAAGGATATACCTAGCGTGCAAGAACTATTTCAACAAAAGCTCCAAATTCTATAATGGATTTTACTTCACTGTTCCTGGAAGCATATTATAACCAAGTCACACTAGATTCCTAATAAAATACAGATAAGAAGCAAACTTTCTAATATTCTAAGATTTGGTTACCACCTTCTATGATGCTTTGTATCTTCTAGATTCTATGATTTAGTTTTAAAAGCAATCTCATTCGAATGTAAAAATATAAGACAATTCCTTGATTATCCATGTTTTAGGTCTTCAAACTCACTTGCTAGCTATTGTACAAAGAATTTTCCATGCACTTGTTCTATTCTGGTTGTTGATAATGGCAATGTTGTATTCGAATAAGTTATAGCACAATCTACCATAGGTAGGATATGCATAATTACAAGCCAATTCCTTTTTGTGGGTATATTTTGTTTCTTTATACAAGTGCACATATATTCATAAGCAACACATACACAACAACAACCTAATCACCTCTTTGAAAGTAGATATTCATTGTAAAAATAAAACTTGTAGAGAGTTTACATACAAATAATTAAAATATGCAACCTATGGGTTCACAGTAGGTATGATGTCTGCTGTTGTTATTTTCATTCAACCAATTGTCCCTTTTTAACACTCAGTTTCCTGATTTGAACATTGCCCTCATCCTTGCCATGTTCTATGTAGAGAATCTTATAGCAAAGTGAGGATGGAGTAAAGTGTACAGAGGGGTTCTTCCTGATGATCAATTTGTGGCAGTTAAATCATTAAATTCTTTTGGAGAAGCACTGCAAGAATTTCTTTTGGAAGTTAAAATTACCGCTAGCTTGCAAGACAAGCACATTGTTTCATTAATTGGTTACTATGTTGAATATCATAAGTATTTTTTGGTCTACAACTTGTTACTTAGAGGAAGTCTGGAAGAGAACCTTTATGGTATGTAGCATACTGTTTCTTTTTCATTTAACATGTTATATCCTTGGAGATGTTTATCAATTTTTAGTTCTAATTTTTGTTCATGGTTCTGAAGAAATGATGTTTTACAGGAGGAAAGGATAAACCATTAGTCCACTGGAAAGAAAGGCAGAAAGTGGCCACTGGAGTTGCTAAATCGTTGAATTATCTGCATGATGGTTGTTCTCATGCTATCATCCATACAGATGTTAAATCATATAATATTTTGCTATTTGAATACTTTGAACAACATGTATTTATCTCCATGAGAAAAATAAGTTCTCAAGCTTCTATGGAATCATTTATATATTTTGGTTAGAGATGTTATAATATGATTTTCTAGATCAAGAGTTTGGAGCCTCCTCTTTGGATGCTCTGTAAATAGCTATCATATTTTGGGATGGCCAAATGGGCTTCAACGACATCTACATACATCACATGTAGTGATGTTGTAGGTAAATTTGGGTAAAAATCCATTTCTTTCTTCCCATCAACTCTTTCTTTTGGAAAATATGTCATTTATATGAACCACTTACCAGAACATTTCATAAAAGTAGCTTCTATTATCTCTGAGGTATTTGGCTCCAGAATATTTCATGTATGGCAAGGTTAATGAGAAGACAGGCATATATTCCTTTGGAGTAGTTCTTCTAGAACTAAAAACTAGAAGAAAGCCAATCAATAGAAACAATCCTAAGGGCCAAGAAAGCCTGGTTATGTGGGTACGGTTCTAGTGTCTTTACTTGTATTGTGTTTAATAATCTTGGATTCCTTTGGTTTCTTTATCTTGGTTTAGAATATTATCTCGGACAATTTCAAAATTTAGGCAAGGCCATTAATGCCAGCTGTGTATGTTCAAGAACTCGCAAATCCAATTTTATAAAATTCTTATGACATGAGTGAGATGAAGAGAATGGTCATTGGTGCAACATTTTGTGTAAGGTAGGCTTCTCAGCTTTGACCACGAATGAGCCAAGTAATTACTCTTATTCTCTTTAGTTGCATATATATGTTTAAGTTTCTTATCTTATGTCAAATTTGGTGTATTGATGACGTTTCCTTTCCTGTTGGGAGTCAATGCTAGAATTGTTTTTCCACATAATAAGGAACAATACACACAATAGTGAGTTGATAGTCTTCTGACCTAGGGCCAAGGGTGTTTTGATATAGTTTTTAGGGTTCCATATCTAAACATTTGTTTAGTGGTTTAATTTGTAGAATAATCATTCTTACATAGATTAGGCTTGAATTCTCTGTGATTTGTAGTGAAATATACAAAGCCTCTATTTCCATTAATGACCTTAATTTGTAGAATCCTCATGATTACCCATACGAGACCTTTTAAATGATGTTGGTGGGATATAGAAAAATATAAAAACCCCCAATTTCCAATAATGACCTCCATATTTCCAATAATGACCTCCATTTATCATAGTTTTCTTTTATTATGTTTTTGGAAAATGCATCTTATATTTCATTAATGTACAAAAGGGAATACATCATATCTCAAGCCAAAGCTTGAGTATGCAAATTACCCCTTTTAGCATAGGAAAAAATAGCCAGCATATCTACTTTGGCTCCAATTCAATTAAGATTATATATCTTTTCTAGGGATAACTATCCTAGCTGAAATCTGGATCACCAGATCTAAATTAAAAGTTTTAATTTCCTTAATTGAAGCTGCCTAGCTTTGCATTAAAATTGCTTTGTCAAACTTTGAACTTGGATAAATGTTCAAGGAAGCACTTGAACTTATTTATTATTGATTGTTTGTTTGTCACTTGTCATCACATATTTTGAAATTACTACGAGGAGAAGGAGATGAGCTAAAATATTGGACCAAAATGAAATTGGCAAATTCCAAAGACATAGATGGAGTGGTTGAGGATGAATATGCAGAAAATTCTGGGAGTTGTGACATCCAAACTCACCTAACACTTGCAATGCTTGGAGTTGATGACGATGTGGTATCAAATAGCACACCAAGTCGAAGTTTAGATCTTTCACTTGCGAAAAAAACCTTGGAAGATTATTTATATGGGATTTATAGTCATTTAGCCAGCTTTGATTGATTTACATCAGCTTCTTTGAACTTGATAATTTTTCTTTTCCTCGTTGATAAATTTGGAGACATTCATGAAGGCAGTGCCCATTGTACAAGAATTAACAGAAGCTCATCAACAATCGAGCATGCCCACAAAATATAGGACGCTAGCTAGAGGTAAACTACTATGAAGGATTATTTCACTAAGTTTAAGGATGCACTAATTCAATAAATTATGGACTTGGAGTCCTTTTTTAGGAATGGTGCATAGAACCCAACTCGACAAGAGTTGGAAGGTGTGGTCAGGGAGTTGTTGTGGCTCAATTTTTATTAAGTGTTGGCACAAAGCATAATTAAATAGTAGATGGATTTGCAGAAGTGAATAGACCATAGAATCCTGAGTACACAATTCGGTATAATCCTGAGAATGCAGAAAGATATTTATAAAAAAATTGTTAATGGAATCGAATAACGTGCATCGATTTGGTCTTCCAATTTTGTAGTAGAGCTTGATCTTAATTTAAGTTTTTGAATCCCATGTTTCTGAATTTCTTTATCTATGTTGAAAGGATTATCAAAGTTAATTTTTCCAATAAAAATTATATATAAGATGAAAAATGAAACAATGCTACATGGATGTAACATGTAATGTGATAATATAAACCTTAAAAGATAAACCTAATATCACAGTTCAAAAGATCAAAATAATTGTGTTGAAATATAATACAGATTCATACTGGCTTACAAATTCGGGTTTAGTATATTTGGAAACATAAAATCAAAACTAAATTTTAACACATTTTAATAATAATACACTTGGAAACATAAAATCAAAACTAAGTTTTAACAAATTTTAATAATGGCATGTGGTACATAACCGACACCTATGAAAAAATTAATATATCAGCATTACAAAATCCTTGACAAAAGGTAAATCAACAATAAAAAAAATATCAATTCTAGATATTTAAGTTGGAAAGCCATGAAACTTACCTCATTCATTATTTCTGGAAGTTGCTTGACTTTAACTTCATAATTAGGATTTCCAACATTGAAAATATAAATGTTTTCCTTCATAGGATATTCGTGGAAAATAAAGAGGTTCGTATTGTGAATATAAGCACCATGCATAATGTGATTATTTTCCCTCATAATATTTTCATGGAAAAAAAATAGAAACATTATGAATATAAGCACCATATATGATTAGAAAAAACATGGGACTTCTTGTTACTTACAATGATTAACTAAACTACTTTAATAACATCTTCAATGTGGAGAAACTTAAGTTGTAATTGTCCCCAATCTACAAGTTGTAGTGGCTTCCTGCAGAAGACGCACTACAATGTCAATTTCACATTTAGTGTGATTATAGTACAAAGGAGATGAGCAAAAAATATTTGAAGTAGGAAAAAAATATGAGCGATTCTTATTAAAAAAAAAACCCATAAAAGTTAAAACCATAATTGTATTGTCATAATATTTAACAAATTAAAAAAAAATAGCTTACATTGCTAAAGCAAGAAAAAACCTTTGGTACACCTTTAGTGAGTCCATCAACCCCTTCACCCATCCTTAAACAAATCTAGTTAAATGGCTTGAACACCCTCAACTATCAAAATAAAATTATCAATCTAGTTAAATAAACTTCTTATAAACTTACATGGTGTAAAAGAACTTTGAAGGTTTTAAAACATTAATTGCATAAATTACACTTTCTATTAAGTGATTTGTATATGCATATGAACACCTTTAAAGTCTCTTTTTTAATCAAGATTTAATACCATCTGCATTTGAAGGATTTCAATGTGGCATTTACAAACAACAATATCAAAATCTCGATCGGTTTTCATCAAATTTTCATATTGATAAAATACTGATTAATTTTATTTTCCATTTGTGGCGAGAACGTTGTTATTATATACGGCAGTGAGATGTATTAAAATTTAAATCTCTTCATGACAGATGCTAGATTAATCTGACTGGTAAATTTTATTAAAATAATATACAATAAATTTATTTACGTAAAGGGATACTTTTCTCTAATTTATTAACTAGACAGTGGTATTAAAAAACTAGAGTGTAAAGCACCCAGGAAGTATTTAATAAATATTCAATCCTCTCAATACTTAATAAAGATATGATTAATAGATCCAAGTTGAGGTTAATTTGAATATGTACAGTTAGAATATTGCATCAAACTGGTCTTAAAATTCTTACGTTGGAAGAGAAAGGCACTAAATTCATCCTAAAAGCAGAGGGAGTGGTCTTGAATTTCATAGGTTATATTGTGTCCAATATTTCTCTAATTCAATATAATCTTAAATTAAAAAAATATATAGGTGTCCTAATAGATGAAAGCATTGTCTTTGTTAAAGCATACCGCTTTAAAAATGATTTCTATGTTCTTACTACATTTCCATGTAAGCCATTCAGAATACAGGTTCAAGTGAAAGACTGAAGGATATACGCAGAAAACTATACCAAAAATGTTGCAGCACATACACCCAAATGAATGGAGATAAATATATCACACAAATTCCTAGGAAAGTTAATTTTTTACTTCTTATTATTTTTCCATCATTTCTTATGTGTCAAATAAGGAACAAACTAATTCCATCTATATTTCCAGAATATATTTCCATGCTTCAAACATATCCATTGAAAGGAAAAATGCAACGTGTGAACAAATATCATTTTTCAAAAGGAATCAACAAAAGAAATTCTAATGCTTCCTAGTGCATTTCATGAATTCAGTTAGATAAAACAAAAAAGTGTTTCTTTAAGTTACCTGATTAAAAGGAAAGGCTTCTCTAGTAAGCTTCGCTCCTAAATTAACCATGCGAGATACCCAAAGAAAAGAATATCATCTCTTGTTTCAAGCAAGGATGTTGTTTCATCTATTGCCTCATTTCTTCTTACTACCCAGGGACGTCATCCTCCAAATTGA
Organism: Pseudotsuga menziesii; assembly: GCA_001517045.1. Taxonomy (NCBI): domain Eukaryota; kingdom Viridiplantae; phylum Streptophyta; class Pinopsida; order Pinales; family Pinaceae; genus Pseudotsuga; species Pseudotsuga menziesii. The sequence continues at coordinate 52,437 of LPNX010141439.1, forward strand.
CATACCATGCTGGAACATGATGACCCCACCATAATTTCCTTGATATATAACAATGTCAAATATTCCTCAACCGTCTACAAAATTTAGACATTCAAAAAGTAACACAATGCAACCATCCAACTATCTAAATGGAACATGTTCAAGATTCCATTTAAATTTTGAATTAACAACTCAAGTAAGCAAAATCAGGAAGGACACCTGAACCATTCGGCTTCAAAATTATTTAGAATAATATTAATACTACCATCTTCCACAACTTCATAGGATTCTCTCCTCGTATCATTGCACTTGACGAACCAATGTGGATTTAGCATTGGTTCTACAATATTATCACTTCGAGAATAAGTGCCAAGGCACATCTCATTTTTTCCAGCACCTCTATAAATATCCTGTAGATAGAAAAAATAAGCATGAATACCAACAATTTCAAATTCTCTTTATTCAAGAATAAAAAAATCATTTTTTTCAGCAACACTATAAAGACCCTGTACAAAGAACTAAGCATGAGAACCAACAATTTCAAATCCTCTTTATAGATATCCTGAATTTAAAATTTTATGCTACCGTGTAGGATCAATGTTTCCAAGCATGTTTCAGCGGGGATAGTTTCACACTTAATATGTCAATCTTCCCCTTCTACCCTTAAAAAGTGAAACAGTTTTAGTTTCAGTTTGTCACTCATTACTCGCATACATGCTCGTCGGTAAACACTATTGATCTTGACTCATGTTATTAATGCCTTCACCTACAATGACCAAAGGATCATTATTATCAACTCCTCTCTCATTCCAACCCATATATATATATATATGATAGACTGTTTTCTCCATCATGAGATTTGATTCCGCTAAATTCTCTTAGAAGATGGAATCTCGTTCCTTAAATATAGTTGCACAGATGATCCATACATTGGAAGAATTGTTTAGATGTTAGAGGGAAATGTCACAAATTGTTCAATCCTACTCTTCTACCCTTAAATTTCTCCTTGGTTGCACCTGAAAATACATTATTGCTTGAATCCCTAAAATCCTAGAATCCTAGAATAGTTGGCTCGCTCTGGACATTTTAAAATATATATAATCAAAACAACCCAATTCCATTCACTTGCCCCATTTTATTTCCCATTTTCATTTCCCATAAGTCGACGTACACCCATAAGAAGTAAATATTGTTGATTGTAGAATGCATTTAGCTATTTTATTCTAAATGTGGTATTTATTATTATTAATTTTTTTCTTTCAAAAAGGAACATCTTATTTTTATTAACTATTCATGTTCAAAGAATCATCCTTCAATTGTACAACAATTAAAAAGATCAATGCGAAATGGCCTATGTTACTCTTAATAATGTAAAATTTAAAACCCACAAGGATAGATGGTCAAGATTAATGAGCTTAAGAAGAACTGCAAGCAATGATTTACAGTACAATATACATCTGCTTTACAATATAGTTGATGCTACATAAAATATGGAGGAAAGATATTTTCCAAATCTCTCGCACCAATGACCAAATTTCCAGATTTGCACCACCCATCTTACTACATGACCCTAATTGCACTTGTGTGGATCGTAGGAGTTGTAGGGGCCATCCACCATAAATATGAAGCAATGAGATTACTGGCATTTATTGCCAGTTTAACATGGAAGGTGGAAGTGCTAGGAAATATAGTGAATGTTACAGTGTCGAAGGTCATTACATTGTTTTACCTGAGGGGAATATTGCACTCAAATATTTATATCTCATTGCAAAGAGCTACAAACACCTCTCTTGGAAGCATCAACCTAGGTTCATTATTAGTTACCATACTCGAAGCTATGCGAGTATTGGTAAATAACTTGACTTTAAATTTTACTATACATTCAAGTTATGGAAATCACAATTTCCATTATAGGTATAAAATGAAGTTGTTTGTGTGCATACACAGGCATTAAATTCAGCAGAAAAGGGGGATGACTTCATGTTCTCCTGTGCTCACTGTTGCCTCAGTTTAATGGAGACTATCTTCCCCTCTAGTAACAAGTGGGATTTTGTTCAGGTTATTTCAATCTGTTGTTTCTAATGTTGTTCCAAATCCCATGAGTAAAAACACTAATCTAAAAATGCAATCCACAAATTTACAAATAACACTAGTCTAGAAATACTAGACATCAAGTGTAAAAAATACTTCGGTTTTTTTATTTAACTTGTATAATTTGTCCAAAGTTAGAATTTGTTAAAGTAACGCAAGACACATGGGATTTACTAGCATTTCCTGTTATATTCCATGGTATTGATGGTTTAGTAATGAAATCTATTAGTTCAATTCCCATTCCTTCAAACTCTTTTTATGTTATGTACAACACTTATTTAGTGTTCATCCTATGCATTAGGCCAAACTTATCCCTTGACTAGGGAATTCAACCAACTTTAGGAGGTTGAGGGAAATAATGAAGTCTCTACTGATATGGAAGTGACCCATCCCCCTATACAAGCAGAATTGACCTACACATGTGAGGTAAAGCTTTCAGCTGCACTAATTCTTTGCTATAGTTTTCCTCTAGATTTTGATTTGAGAAGGAAATAATACTCATTTTCTTCATATCAAGCTTTACAATTCTTTGATTTGTCTACACAAGAAAAAAATTCTCAAATTTTGAATTTTAAATTATCAAATCTAAGTTTTGGTCAGCTACATCGACAAGGTTTGTGATGGAGATAACAAGGGACATCTAACCAACTAAAAATCAAGCATGCATATTGGAGTATTTGTGTTCCCTTTAAGGAACTTATTGTAGCATTTATTTCTTGTTTAGTATTAGCATTTCTGACTACCTAGTGGTCTAGGTTATTCTTGCGATGGCATAAATGAAGGCCTATCGATTCCCATTGCATCCAATTGGCCAGAATTAACTAAATGCATCCTCATGAGTTGAGGACACAGTTCTTCCACCATTAGGATACATTTAATGAGTGAAATAAATTCAAACAATTCAACCAAAACTCAAATACAAAACAATCACAAAAAGCAAATATGCAGGACATACCTAGATAAAGTAGTTATTAAGATAGATTTCCTGCTATTTCCTTGATTTATAATAGTTTTTCTAGAATCAAAACCACGTCACTGGTTTTGAAAGCTCCCCTTCTCTTCTCAGGTAACCCACCCTTTATAAGGATTAATTCCAAACCCAAAATACTGGTGGAAATAAAAATTACCACCCCACCTATTCTCACGACGCCCTTCCTTTAACAACGGCATATGTCTCCTCATCGGAGTTTTATTATATGTTATTTTTATGATTTTGGAAACATTTTCAGAATCAAAACCACACTAGAGCACCTAAGGAAACCCGACCTTTGAGAAATCTTGGCTAAAATCAAAGCCATGCCACCAATTCTCACAATGTCCCATGTTGCAATGAAAGCCACTATGTAGAAGGGTTTTCTTCAAACCCAAAAGCTGTAGAGGATAGTTCAAAATACAAAAATGTTGGTCAAAATCAAAACTACACCATCACTTTCACAATGCCCCCTGCCTTTCAAAGAAATCCACCCATGTTTTTTTCAAACCCAAAATGCCACATAGGATAGTTCAAAACCAAAAATTCTAGCTGGAATCAAAACCATGGCATGAGATCTCACAAATCCCCCTATCTTCCAAAGAAATGAACCCTTCGGAAGGTTTTTCTTCAAACCCATAATGATGCAGAGGAGAGATCAAAACCAAAAATGCTGGATGGAATCAAAGCCATGCCACCAGTTCTTAGAACGCCCCTCTTCCAACGAAAAGAGACCTTCAAAAGGGTTTTATTCAAACCTGGAATGCTACAGAGAATAGTTAATAGTATATTAGGAAGCAACACCATGATTTAATATCAATAATTTTAAATTTTTACCCTTCTTGACTTTCATTGCATCAGCAGAGGTACAATCTTATGCCATGGCGAAGGCACAAAACATAGGAAAAAAAAGTTCAAATTTTTAACCCTCCCTCCCTTTCACTACACTTACTAAAACACAAGGTTATCCAATCACAAAGGCTCATAATCGAACCAAAATTTTCAAGGTTTTAAGCGTCCCTCATTTTCATTGCATCGACAGAGGCACAAGCTTATCCCATCGCGAAGGCACAAAACCCAGATTTTTTTTTTGACGTTTTAACCCTCCTTGCTTTCAATGCACAGATAAAGAACCACCATAAAGGCACAAAACTGATTACATGTCTTGTATCATATCTAGCATACCAAAATAAAAAATTAATAATAAATAATAAATAAAATATTTGGCGAATACCTTTAAGACAATATAAGTAATCGTCTTAAATAATTTTCTCAAAATGCCCCTTAACTTAGTAGTGAAGGAACCACTCTGATTGTCAAGAAATGCGTCAAGGTATTTCTTTGTGTGATCTTGTTTATTTTCAATGACAAATAAGTACAACAACATACTCCTACAATAAAAAAAAATCAACCCCACTTATCAACTCAATGGGTCTCATCCCCACTACTTTGATGGAAAAACAAAAAACATGTCCGGATCAAGGAACCTTCTGAAAGTAAAAGAGAAAGGTAGATTATATTTCTTGTGTACATGATCTCCACTCTCTTAAATAATGGAGAATGGAAAGCCCTAAATTCCAAATCCTAAAATAAATCTAAGGCTACAATTGTTTAAATTTGAAGCCTGTTGTTCGTGGAATTACCTGTTTTACGGATTAGAGAAAATTACGAAGGACATCAAAAGTTTCACAAAGGGAAAAGAAAATCCAAATTTAGTGACTCGGTATGTGTTCAAATCTGAGAAGTTACGTAAAACAAAGCTAACTGCCCAATTCAAGTATCTCTATTCTAGATAAACTAACCCAATGAGGAGTTGCTTAGCCAATGTAGATGGTCGCTTCATTCTTCTGAGGATTATGAGTAAAGGATAAGACCAACCAATATAAATTGGTCCAATTTTGGGCTCATTTTTCTATCTCATGTAGTTAAAAGTACATGGGGGTTTGGTTTCCATTCGTTGTTGGCTACTTCGATCAATTAGATTGGTATCAGGTTTTGGTGCTTGCTTTGACTGACCATATCTACAGTTCGTATTCACTTAGAACCCAACCTTTCCGCATTTCTAGTTGGTTCCCTATTTGGATAGGTCCTTCAATGGTGCCTTTCGCGCCTAAATATCAACGTTAGGGTAAATTTCTTGCGGTGTTCATAATTTCATGCAATATCTTGTGAAGAATCTAAAACAAAACAAATTCTCCTTCAAAGTTCATCAAAGCACACCAAAAATAAACCCATTTATTCGAATTCAATGAAAATTTCCTATATCTAGAAGTTGCTAATATATTTAACCCAAGCCTTAAACCTGCACATTGGACAAGCATGAAAACCGAAAGAAATAGAACAAAATGATGCAAGCAAGGTATGAAACAATAAACCCACCGATAAAACATCATTCGTGTAGTTTCCCATGAATACCGCGAGCTTCAGCTTGACTACCTCTCACAAATGTGCAGCGCCATCGCTTGAAATGTTTATGGCTACCTGTTAAATTGTTGATTAATATTTTACAGTGGCAATATTTTCATGGCTCCTTGGAAAATGGAGGAATGGGCTCACGATGGAGGATATGTTGGCCATGCCTCCTAGGGATATTCTATGATATGGAAAGGGTCATATAATGTAAATATATTTACTTTATATGAATAAAATATAAAGTTTTATTGGTTTTCTTTGATGGGTAATATTTATTTGGTTTTCACATTATTAAGAGCATCACATTTCACCCTTTTTTATCCTGTTTTACACCTTTTAATAAAATAAACTACAAGGGTAATTTAATAAGATTTGTTTGTATAGGTTTCATATTAAAAAATATCATTTATTTATAAATTTTAGATATGCGTGGTTATTATGATAGGTGGTAAGCTAGGTTGGCTTAAATAAATGACCATGTGATGTTAATTTCATAATTACATTTTGTATGAATTCCTAGTAATGAATTACCCGGTTTTCTTCTTTGAGATTCCCATGAGACATCAACATTGTTAGAGACACTCTTATGACGAGGTTTAAAATTGTTTTTAAAAACTTCCCCATTATTCCAAATACAACAACTTAGTAAATATTGTGGAATCTATACACAAAATATAGACCCAATCAAGTCATATATAGTGCATTTCAATCCCAAAATTTTTGTGCCTCCTTGGAAAATGGAGGAATGGGCTCACAATTGAATCAGCTGGCTACAATCGATAGAATAAAGAATGGAACACTGATTGCAAGCGAAGATTACGATGGAGTTTAACAATTTTGATGGTTCGCCCAACCTCGACCCAACCCATATATATCAACCCAATCCATTTATATCTCAATATTTAACATCTCCACACTCCCATTGATATATAATTTATTTTTTGGCGTGTTTATGTATAACCAATAGGGAGTTTAATCCCCTCCCTCCCGACCACATAGGCTTTCATCTCTTCTTCTTAAAGTTGTATTTTCTTTTATTTTTAAAAATAATGAGAAAAAAAGAAAAAGGTAAAAATTTAACAAAATAGATTTAAGAAAATTAGCAAAGAAACTGATTGCTATATAGATTTTTTCACCACAACGTCATGTTTGATGTGTTGTCATGGGACCTAGTCTATAATGTCATCTCTATGTGGGAAATATTTGAATTATAAGCAATAAATGGTCATTTCAAGCTCTATGCGACCAATAATAATTATCATTGATTGGGACATATTATCAAGTCAAAACATAACGTCTAAGGGTAAGGGGCTCATGGGTCATGTGCGATTCCCTAGACGACCTCAAAGGCCCTATATACTACATAGATAATATTTAGCCAATGGGTAAGATATGTCAATCGTTTTGAGGTTTGACACACCAAGTATGGCTTTGAGTCCCTTAGCCATCATTTTATGTGAAAAGAGTTATTGGGCCAAAACATTTTTCCTTAGGTCTCATGAACTATGTGTGGGGCCTTAGGCCACCACAAAGCCCTATAAAGGGAATATTGGCATATGAGAAAGATATAGTGCCTCTTTTATGAATTTTGGTTAACCATGGATATTTTTTGTAACTTGAGCAATGGAAAGGTCAAAATACATAGCCTTAGGCCATAACATTTTCATTTGGCCTATAAGCAAAATATGGTCGTAGAAGATTCTACAAAGGGCGTAACAAAGAAATAGGAAAATACAATAACATTGGAGAATCCTTTGCATTTGTTCTTAGAAATCACACTACTTGACATAAAATTATAAAGAAGCCACATGAGTTGATTCAATACCAAATTCTTTCCATTTTTCGTTATTTTGATTCAATTCCAAATTCTCTCCATCTTCAATGGTCATATTGAAGGAAAATGCACTGATTAATTTAAAAAAATGTGGAAGCTAGAAGTTGGGACATCATGCACAGGATCCATCAGAAATCATTATCATGACTAGTACTTGATTAATAGGCGGTTCGAGAGCCGCTTGTTATAAATCCAAATCTTTGTAGTGTTGCACGCCCGATCCGTTAGTCCCTATAATAGAGCAGCCTCACCGAGTTTGTTCTCACCATCCAACGATCGTATGGATTTGGTCCCTTGTCCCCATAATCTATGTACCTTCATAGAGTTTGAGGTATGGCTACTCAGATTATGTCTCCTGGTTGGGTCTTATCCTAGCTATTCTTAATTAGTCCATCAGTGTGAATCCCTCTCATAAAACATAGTTGTAAATGCCAATATGTAGTAATACAAAATCCAATCGCGAGATAGTGATCTAAATTTTGGTGACTTAGCATCAGTAGCACCACCACCATAGGTATATATTATATAGTATCTAAGAGAGCAACATCTAAGACAGAGATAGTAGAGGCATCAACAACGGTAGAGCTCCTAGTTTACTTTGATCCATCCCAAAAAACCAGGCTTTGAATGGCCTGACCTGAGAATCAAGACACCCACATTGCCAACTGGGCGCCCTAAGAAGTCCTCATGGTTGGAATAATATTAAATCCTCTCATGACCGAATTAAATCCTCTCATGGACAAATTAGGGATGGACGAGACGGACCAAATTGATACTCATAACCCCAAATCCATAGATTGATTTAGCAGAAGCCCCTTTGGGAAATGGGTAGTTGTACATAGATCTATATTTGAAAAATACTTCATGTTCTGCTTTGCCTCCCTATGAAACTTCATAGGTTTTAATCTATATTTTAATTTGTATAATGTATAAGTAAATAATATGTGTATATATTTAATTATATTAAAT